>JACDJE010000278.1:431251-606535 GCA_016647715.1 Pavo muticus
AGAGATCCCTGTCTTTTTTGTACTGGGGAGCCCAGAATTGGACACAGTACTCCAGATGAGGCCTTACCAGGGCAGAGTAGAGGGGGAGGATCACCTCCCTCGACCTGCTGGCTACACTCCTTTTAATGCAGCCCAGAATGCCATTGGCCTTTTTGGCCAGAAGGGCACACTGCTGGCTCATGGCCAACCTGTCGGCCACCAGGACACCCAGATCCCTCTCTGCAGAGCTCCTCTCCAGCAGGTCATCCCGCAACCTGTACCGCTGCATGCAATTATTCCTCCCTAGGTGCAAGATTCTACACTTGCTTTTGTTAAACCTCATCTGGTTTCTTACTGCCCAGCTCTCCAGCCTGTCCAGGTCTGAATGGCAGCACAGCCTTCGGGTGTGTCAGTCAATCCTCCCAACTTCATATCATCAGCAAACATGCTGAGAGTTCAGGCCACCAATGTTAGTGGAAGAAGTTTTAATTAAGCTGGCTTTCTATTTTTAACATATATTTAACTCCCTCGCAACTCTGTGAAACATGGGAAAGCACTGTGTGTACCTTCTTCAGAGGAAACTGAATTAGAAGGTAATGATAAACTGAGCCCTGTTTGCACCTGAATTACTTTATTCCTTTCAATGTCATCTTGAGAGGGAAGTTGTGTGCTTACTTGATTTCCATGCACCACATTGGAAATCTATGGCAGAAGTTAAGGGATAGATCAGGAGACCCTAAGCTGTGTGTCTGCTGGAAGGGTCTCTTTCTTCCTCTTTAAGGTTGTGTGTCTACTTCTGGGACTTGCATGGACAGAGAATAAATAATATGTAAAGTTTCTAGAGTTTTGGCCTTTTATAAGAGCTACTGCAGGCAAAAGATTTAATGAGCATAAGGATCTTATTACTCTGAAAGCATGTTTTGTTGGTAACTGGCTTTACGAGTAACAGCTGGCAGCAAGGTATAGTGAACCAGCACAAGGTCAGACTTTCATATTAAATTTGTAGGGGTTTCTAGGATTCTCTGCTATTAATCTAATACAAGATACAACCTATTCCAATGTAAATCTGATAATCAAAATGTCCAATATTTATATAATATTACACACTTTCAAATTCTAGAAGCTCAGCTTCAAGCCCACAGGGTAAAAGAAGCACATTTACTTTGACAGAACACATCTACTATTTGGACAGATCACATGCACATGATAACAGTGCAAATCCATGCTACTGTGAAATTCCAGTCACGTTACCTTGTGGATGTGGGCAGAGACTTGCCCTCTGATCGCTGGGCTTCTAAAAGCTGCTGGAGTTGGTTCTGCAACGTCACACGTTCTACTGTCTGCCTGCAAGAAAATGTAAGACTCTTTATCTTGAATTTTAAAACTGTCTGCAATCTACAGGATAAATTGTTCAACACTGCATTTCAAAGAGAAGCCTTCTTCACCTCCAAGTAAGATTAGCAGATAAAGACACGAGGTTATAAATAATAGCATGAGCAGAGATTCCGAACTTCTGTAAGTTGCCTCCAAAATCCTGAGGGCATTTTGTGATCACTGTACAATACCAATATAGAGATGCTTGTTTGTGAGAGATTATTTATTATGCTTCGTACAAGGACAAATGTGAGATCATAAATAGCAGCTCACTGGAACTAAGTGACCCGCAGAAAATAATATTCCAGAAATGAACATATTTCAGAGCAACATCAGTGCCACTTGGCTCTTGCTTGGTTGTGAAAGAAAGAGCAAAGGGACGGATTAAGAAATTACTTCCTATATTTGGTGGATAGCTTTTGCTCAGCTAAAGAGTGGCTCAAACAAGCACTCTCTCCTTTTCTCCCTCCAAAGGTACTGAGAGAGGAGTCTTAGCCTACTGGAAAGGGCTGGTACAACCTTCCTCAGCTACACAATGGAGCTCACTATTCCAGAAGAGTAGGAAAAAAACCACATCTGCTTACTGCCCAACCTTACTGAAGGTCCTGCCTGTGCTCTGCATCCACATTATAAGTAGTATCCTGCAGTCTATTGCTTTCAGTGTGGCATTGATTTGCAAGTAATTTTAGAGGCCAATGTTACAGAAATTACAGCGGTAGATATAATTTAGTAATAATATGAAAGTGACATCCATATCAGAAATTCAATTTACCACAGAACTGTAAGAACATTACTTATTAAGAACAATAATTACAACAAATTCTTATGTAACAACAAATTCTTATGTAAGAACAATACTTATTCCTATAGGACTCAATCTAGTAAATTAATCTGCAAATCTTGAAGTAATTCAATAAAAATGAAGAACAGATCAGTTTATCACATGTTCTTCTTATCATCCCCACCCCTTCCCCATTTTGATCCTTTGTTCTAACATCAAAACATCCCTTTAGCTTGTTTACCGCAAGACAACAGTCAGTCTTGCTTGGTAATGTATGTAAGTTTCAGGGCCCCTAAATACCACAGAGACAGAATTATTGGGAAACTACTAGAAAACAGTAATTTTCATTTCAGCTTTTCGTTAGTGCACATAAGCTGTCTTTCACTTGGGATATAATTTGTACCTTTGGTTTAATTACCTGATCCTGATCGGAAAAATAAAAACCCACCAGGCAAATATGACTTCATCTGTTTCATCCAGATTCTACCTCTGTTTGTTGTAGAACTAATGTGTTTTTAGTACTTTTGTTCACATTAGACCTACAGATTCAATATTATTCTCCCGCACTGATTTGGATTCTTTCTCAGCTCACATACCATCAGCAGATCTAACTATGTTCCAAATGCAATCTTAATAACTGGCAATGTCAAAGCCAGAAAGAATCCAGATGGCTGTACTTTTAAGGCTGACAAAACTAACTGCTTTACTTCTAACATATCAGTTACAAGTAAAGTGTGGATCTGAGAAGTACTAGAGAAATAATGGTGGGACCTTGACATACTGCCTTGCCATCACTTTTTTACAACATGATCACGTTTTATGTAGATTTTCTTTAATTTTCTGTCTTCCTTTCTCTTTGCCTACACACTTCCTTATACTGTTTTGAAATCACTCCTACCATCTGTCAACATTGGCTTACACTGCAACTCCCCAGACATTGTCATTGGAGAGCCAAGGAAATGTTGCTTGAGATTAAACTGTGATACAGTTTATCTGTTTATCTTTTACTTTCTTTTTATATGTTCTTCAACTTCTATTTCTAAATATCTAAATCTCAAACCTTTAGCTTTAATGGAAATGTAAGACACCTCTTATACCGTGTTAACATCTTTGCAGTTAAACATTTTATTGTGCTAAAAGAATTAACATTTCCTTCATTTTCACAGTTCAACTAGTTAATGAACACGCCACAGTACAGAAACACACATATCCTGCCAGACATTTCTCCAGAGAAATGTAACATACACATACATACCTATGATAACACTGAAAATGAGGGATCTCAACTCCTTGGAAGAGCAATATTACTAAGTGTTAAAATGAGTCTGATTCAGGAGACATGACCATTACAGAATTACAAGTAAGAGAGTCTTTAGGGTATTCGGTACCAAGTTCGTGGGGTCGTACTTTACATAATGCTCCCACTAGGTGCTACGTGAGGAA
The DNA here is from genome assembly GCA_016647715.1 of Pavo muticus. Classification (NCBI taxonomy): domain Eukaryota; kingdom Metazoa; phylum Chordata; class Aves; order Galliformes; family Phasianidae; genus Pavo; species Pavo muticus. The sequence goes on from JACDJE010000278.1 coordinate 434,829, forward strand.
CCTGATACCTCTCCTTAGATACCTCTGAACCCCAGCTACCTCCAAATGAAATCAGAGTGTTTAGTTACTGAATAGGGAATAGAACGAGGCATTATCTAATGAAGTATCATCACTCATGGTATGTTGCCTTACTAAGGGCTAGAAAATAGAATCAAAGAATCAGAATATTCTGAGTTGGAAGGGATCTACAAAGATCATTGAGTCCAACTCCTGGCTCCACACAGGACCACCCAAAATCCAAATCCTATGTCTGACACTGTTATCCAAACACTATTTGAGCCCTGGCTGCTCAAGGCTGCGACAACACCTCTGGGGAGCCCATTCCATGCCCCTGCTTCCCTAGTTAGGAAGATGTAGGCTGTGATGAGGCTACCTCTCAATCTCCTATGGATTAAACAAACCAAGGGACCTTATATGTTTTGTCCTCTAGACCTTTCACCATCTCTGTAGCTCTCCTTTGGATGTTCTCGAATACTTTCACATCCTTTTTATATTACCGTGCCCAAGCCTGCACACAGCACTCAAAGTGAGGCCACACCAGGTGGAGCAGAGTGGGACAATCCCTTCCCTCGCCCACTGGCAGTGCTGTACCCGATGCACCCCAGGGCATGCTGCTGGATCACATTCAACTTGTCATTAGCCAGAGTTTCAGATCCTTTCTACATGGTAGACTGTAAGATGTGAGACAGTAAGATTGTAAGGCCTACAGAGCTGCGTGAAAGCAGACCACCAGTATTTTGTATAGGATCTGTGAAAAATCTTTGTGACTATACCGGGTACACTCAGAAAATTGTTCAGAAAATTACACTGTTTTGACCAAAATTCTATAGATTTATTTTGATGTTAGTAACAGCTTTTTTTTTTTTTTTTTTTTTGGTGGGCCACTTTCATTTTTAGCTATGGAAAGATTTTTTTGCTCCTTCCTTCTTTTGGGACAATCTCAGTTAATCCTCCTATGAAGATTTAATGGAAAATTTCTAGTTAGAAATAGTTTCCTTCTTTCATCAAATCTTTTCTCTCTGAAAGGAGACTCAGATTGAACTCAAAAGGTTTTGCTGTTAGTTTTTGTTGTGGTTGTTGCAGTTTTTCATCTTTAAAATGAACTGCTTTGGATCAAAGATCTGCAAGATGTGAAGACTTTGGCAGACTGTGATTTTATTGTTTTGCTTTTGTGACTTCTTTTCAGGAATGACTCCAGAGAGTGTGATGGATTAGGGTGATTTCTCAATAGAACTGTTCTGTGTTGTCTGGAAGAGCTCATAAGAAGAGAATGAAAGATATTACTCTTCTTTGGTTTCAGACCACTGAAGAAAGATCTTGCAAGGTGTTGGTTTAAGACAGTTTCTGTACTCTGTTCTCCTTGCACAATATCAGTCATTTCAGTCTTCTCGTGGTTGGGGTCATACAGTGTTCACAGGGAGAATTTCATATGGCTGGTGGATAAGGAGCCCAGAAAATTAAGCAGTGTGTACAACCAGCTTATGTTTACATCAGCTGAGAAAAAGCAGGGAAGCAGATAAACGCTTAGGGTGTTGATAGTACTACCCTGAACAGTCAAGTAATCCATCATGATCTGGCTATAACTAGAACGATGTCCATGAAGACTAGTAGAAATAGGTGGAGTAAATAGAGTAAAGCAAGCTGAGCTGGCCAAGTGGGACCTTTTCCTACATAAGAACAGTTTAAAGTGACTTAGACTGTAAGCTGAACTTTGTTCAGATGCTGTTGGCATCTTCAGAGGTGCTGCAGCCAATAAACTCTCCTACGTTATTAGAGGTGAGGCTCCTTGAGAAGCTGCCGCAAGCATGTGCTTCATGCTATATTTGGATTTTTATGCAGACCTGTAAGGTCTCTCTCCTAAAAATATTACAAAACAGATACCTGATTATAATAAAACGGTACTGTTTGGTTATTTTTAAGTTACATTTTATTATGGTAATAAAAACTGAATTGCTGTGGCGAGTTGGCTCTGGCTGGCAGCCAAGCACCCATGCAGCCACCTCCATGGGATAGAGGCAACAATTATGAAGAGTAGCAGTGAAAAAAGTCATGTGCTGAGATAACCACAGGCACATCACTTACCAGCTACCATGAGAGGCAAAACAGATTTAGTAAATTTAATTGATAGCCAATTAGCATGAATTTTTATTGACTGATTTATGTATCAGGAAACAAAAATAGAAAAATAGATAAAACACCTACTCTCCCCTTTTCCAGGCTTTTACCACTTTCATCTGCGCTCCAAGCACCTCTCCTGCCTCACTGTCAGGCTTCACTCCAGGCAATTCTCCTATCCCCTTGCTATCACTGCAGGTTACACTCAGTCTTTTCAGGAATGCAGTGAATGGCAAAGGTCAGAATCGGTGTGTAGCAGCTTCTCTCTTTCCTTCTCACTCTTCCTGTACTCCTGTGCTTTGTACACTTCAGGCTATTCAGGATGCAACTGATATGGAATGAACTTATGAGAGGGCTCCACTCCCTTCAAGGGGTGTGCCTGCTCCTGCATGGGCAACAGTTCCTTTGCAGGTGATTTTCCTTACCACAGAGCACCTGCAACTCCTCTGATGTTTTTGTTACCTTGATCCCTCTTTGTTCCCTCCTCTCTCTCTGACTTATTCTGCCCTTTTTCACGTACATTCCCACAGAGCCATCAGCAGGTTGGATGATACACTCAGCTATGTCCTTCAGTTGGTCTTTTGTTGGAGATGGTTGAAACCACCTGTGCATGATGAAGGACAGCCTCCCCGGCCTCTTGTCACAGAGGCCACCTGTTTTCAACCACATGCAAATAAAACCAATACAATCATTCACACTGTTTGCATAACGTGATATGGTTTCACTATATATATTGTTTTCAAAAGGTATTTTCACTGCCTGTGGTAGATGAAAAGCTCTACTATTTCTGTTTTTCCTGCTAATATCAAAAGCCAGTATTACAATTGTGAAGAGCTACCAACTGTATATAAAAGAAAACATGCTATATGAACAGAAGTCGTGATTAGCAATGATGTCATCTCAAGGCATTCAATGGGAAAAAGGACTGGATTGCTTATATATATATATTTATACTTCATACTTTTCCCTTTTCACTCCCACTCCCTTCACTTCTGTTCACAAAAAGATGCCAGAAACAGAACAGCTGAAAAACTAAAGATGAAAGAGTGAGAAAGCGTGGCAAAATAAGGGCGGAATATGACTCATATGAGAAGCAGAAAGTGGACACTGCTAACAAACTAAAAACAAAGGATGGTATTAAGAACGAACCCCCTGCTAAGAACTGAACACTTACTCCTTTAGTTGCTTTGTTAGCTTCACAACCTGAGAGGCCAGTGACATACAGGTCTCCACCACCACTAAGTAGCGGGAACACATGGTGTGCCCGTGTCGCTCAGCACTTTGTGAGGGTTTCTCTCCCACGTGGTTTTGCATGGTGACATTTGCTCCGTATTCAACTAATGTCTGTAAAGTCAAGAAAGGAAACATTGACATCCATAAGCACGAATCTCTGCTGTGAGTTCTGGCCAACAAGAAGAACTTCTGGGTGCAAAATGCACCTAAATGAAATGAAGACTTTTAAAAATAATTTTGTCAACTTTGTATGTAGCTTGAACTCAAAACACACACGACTAAAATCTATTACACAGGAGCAAGGGTAACACAGAAGAGTGTTCTGTGGTTCAAAGGGATTATAGAAAGTTTGCATTTTTCCTTCTTCTTTTGCAATTCCATTAGTTTTCTGCTCGCTTGTTTCTGAGAGATAGCATAACTTGTAGCATTCATACTGCGAGTGAAAATGTGAAAACCAGCAAATGAAAACAGAATACTTACATTTAAGCAACTAATAATTCACTCCTGAGACATGGCAATAAACTTTTTGTCTATGCTTTACTGAACATTGTGCTAACTTTGAACATGGCAGACTTAGAAAAGGAGACACAGGCAACTGCAACTGAGAGGACATCCATGCTAGAACCTTTGTGTCCGAGGTTACAGAGGGTAGTGATGAGCTGTAATGGCTTACCAACTCTGTTACCAGCTGCTGTTGGGATCTCTGCACTACAATGCCTTGCAATACAACCTTAGAATGTGATTTTAGGAATTTTTTAGTATGAATATTTGCTGACTCCTCTTGTGGTTGTGCTCTTGATTTCCTACCACCGCAGGATTCCTGGGTTTAAAACACTCAATGTAACAGTCTCAATGTCTTTAGAGAAGCTATTAGAGAATTAATGCTTGGACAGGAAAGGTATGGTAGAGTCTTCCCAAAAATCCTTTTAGCTCAGATGAGCACAACATTCAGTTTGCAGGAAGAAATCTGTTCAGAGAGTTTTTCAAACAGTTTTCTTTTGATCTTGAAAAACATCTCATTGCTTTACAGCTGCTGGGTTACCCTCTGCCATCTTCTTAAAAGATACTGAAGTAGTTGTCAGCTTCTAGTCTTTAGGCAAAACAACAGCTCATATTCTGATGCTTATCCCTGTGTAACACACAGAAGTAACTGAGAACTCCAACTTGTTGCTAGGGAATGGTCCAGGTAGTGAACACAACCTCTGAGTTCTGGAATTTGAATCCAGAACATTGTAAAGACAAAGTTCTGTCAAGCTGACTTCAAGACTGAGGCAAGAACTGAAAACAAACCCTCACTCTTTCTTCTAGTTGGTGATAATCAGTGTTCCAAATAATTCATGTATAGAACAAGAGATAAGTGCATGCAGCAGTTTTTAGTCAGGCTTTTCTTAGAGCACTCTAGAAAGAACTGCTGAACCAAACCATAATATATCCCCAAACAGCATCATTAGCTGCAGAGGGTGGTTGAGATCCACCTAGGGTGACTGAACTATTCAGGAGCAGATGAGACCAGCTAGGGTTTAGAGTGACCTTGTTGACTCAGAACAGCAGGCACAGAGACCTTTGTATCTGCTGACCAAGAAGAGGAATGGAAACTTATGAACGCTCTTGAACTGTATCCAATGTAAAAAAAACATATGTGAGATTAACTTGCCAATAAAGAAAAACAAGCAGGAGGAGTTATGAATCTGCAAATAGCATCACGTGATTTGGAACATGATGATCTACTCTTCATACTGCTCTCCAATAGCTAATTTGTTTCTCAAATATCTTTTTTTTCAGTTGCCTGGATTAATTTTATTACTATTTCTTCTCCAAACAGCTTTCATTCAAAGTGATCCCAACACCAAATACTAGAATGCACTCCTGTGACTAATGGTTCTGTTGACTCTGATGGACAAAGGGTACATCTGTGATCTTTGATTCAAGACAAAGTGAAGATGGTTGGATCCACGCCATCCACTTCAACCATACAGTATTTGGTTTGTCTACACTGAACACTGGTACTGTAGAGAGATATCCAAACTGGTCTCTTCAGATCTGGCTCTCATAAGCACTGTAGCCATACAAGCCTTCTCTCAACAGGTCAAATTCCCTTTAAAGCAGCTCTGTATAACAAAGCTATATTGCTCTTCATGGTAAATCTGATTTGTTTAAGAAATCACTATCACACTATTATGTTTACCATAGAAATATTAAAAGATTACAAAGAAAGGATGGTTTGCTCATCCTGGAAATCCCTCCATACAGAACAAATTGCATCTGTTAGACTTCGCTAAGAAGAAGAGCTACAACTTTTCACTGGAAAAAGAAACAGAAGGAAAATATCAAAATCAGTGAGAAGATCATATCTATATTGGCTGCCCTTTTTTAACAGAGCAACACATGTATTAACTGCTTGTGTATAAACTAAATAATCATGCTTTCTTCTGGCAACGTGTTTACTTTAGGTTTACAATAGCATTATTAAGAATAGAATTTAAGAAAAGAACTTCCAGGTATTTTAGTCTGAGTTCTATTTGTTTCTTCCAGTATATCTTAATAGTATCCATAACTATTTCCACCTGTAAAATTTCCTATAAACATTTTAATAATTCAGTAGCTCATAATTCAAAATTCATTTGATTTAAACTAGATTTCTGATATAGATAATACTCTACCTGTATACATCCTAGATAGCCATGTTGAGCAGCTATGTGAACAGCAGTATTTCCATCCTGATCAACTTCATCCAGTGAAATCCCTTGTTCTTGCATAAACTGAAGAAGCCATAGAAGGATTTTCTCCTAAGAGAAGGGGTGAAAGAGATGCCACAAAAGACAAGGAATAATAAAAATGGACAGGTACCAGAGGAATGCTGGTACTGTCATCTGGTACTAGCACTGACCAGTAACTGCTTTTGTAAGGTCTTGCTTTCGGTCTCTCTCACCTTTGCAGGACTTGGTCTATCAGAAGCCTTCCTCTAGGTGCTTTTTATTTTTTATTTTTTCCCAAGGCAATACACCACAATACTGTATTTGTTTTATAAGAAGGTACTGCATTACAGTAACACATTTTCACAGATTGTACATGGAAAAGCATGCATGCCTATATCCTGGGAAGGACACCTGAAGCAGCATAGCTTGCATGCCAACCTGAAACATTTTTTTGACACTTGGTGGAACTTCATAAGCATCTTTGGAAAACTAAAACAGGAGTATGCACAGATCACTGAGCTGAGCAGACTTGTCATCACGCCCCAGCTCTTGACTACTGTGCAAGAAGAGAAGCAACAGAACTAAAATCAGGAAGTCTGCCACCCTGAACTGTCTGTCAGTGCACTGACTTGTCAGGGGAAAGATGGAACTTTTTAGGTGTCCTTGAAGCAACTCCATCCATTCAAGCACCTGAATCTCTGCTTTCTGCTTCAGAGGGCTAGGCTGCCTGGAACTTATCTTCTCTGTATTTCATTTTAACAGCAATTTCTTTTTATTACAGGGTAAAGGAATAGGTATTTATATTTCTTTGCCAGCTGATATAGCTGGCATATATAGTTGATAGCCAACACAGAGAGACGACTTGGGATCACATATCCCTTTAAAAATACTTCTGAGCAATTTCTGGAGATGCCTGTGGTGCTGGCGAGCAGCACAGGAGGATTACTCTACTCTTGTGAATTGTGCTTATGTATTAATAATGAAAAGAATAATATTTGAGAGAAATTCCTCTGCAGAATTGGAAGACAACTATAGCCTAGAAAGTATGTATTTTTTCAGAATACATTTCTTCAGTAACCAAAATATTGAGCATGGTCTGTACTTTTACAACCCCAATCAGCATGGAGCAAACTATGCTTTTTAGTAATTTATTTTATCAACATAGAAATCAAGTGCTGGGATGGGTAACTAAGTGACATCATCTCTACTTAGAGAACTTAGAACTGATCACAGGCAAAACGTTAGAGGCCTGCTGAAATAGTTTGTGTTTCCCCCAGATGACTCTGTATTTTAACAGATGTATCTTTGACATGACAAACAGGGAAAACAACTGTTTTCTTCACTTACAGAAGAATGAAAAATCATATATTAAAGTATTTATCACTGTAGTAACGCTTATATATGTGGAAGAAGAGGGCACTTAGAAATAGGCTTAACATCATCGACTTGATTTACCCAGACAAAATGAAGAATAATAGCATTTATTCATAAGATTTTGATAAGGTAAAATAATCACATACTTGTTGTATAACAGGACCTGATAAATACTGTCAAATTATTCAGCATATCTGATCATTTTAAGACTTTTAACAGCCTTATTTTGTAGCAGTGGTTAATATCACTCTGGCATATTTCAGACCTAACAACAATACAAACTTCCCTATAAAAATAAAATCTGGGAAAATATCATAAAACGTGTTTTCTGTTTTGGGACAATCTGCAGACTTTGGCTCCATCAGCTGGCTTTTGAAATAGGAAGCACAGTTAACAACAACTGTCCAAATTGTTAAATGGACTACTAATGGAAGGCTTAGCATGGTGAAGTGTACCGACTCTACAGCTAATCTTTGCCCCACTACTTGATATTGATTAATTAATAAATTCCCAGTAAATACTAGGTTTTTGAACTGAAAACTGTGAGATGTGTGAAAAGACATATGACCATAAACAGGTGAAGGCAAACATCCTAAAGTGCATAAATGTGTATTTGTGTGTCTGTGCTACATATCGTCCCCAGCCCATTGTGATCTCCAGCAGTACACCACTGCCAAGAGGCACACAAAAACCCTTCTAGGCCATCAGTCATGCTGTAGCTCTGGTTCCCTGAAGCCCATCCTGATTCTCTTGCACCTGAATGTGACAAACACTTGGCATTCCCCCACACTATGTCTCTTACCTGTGTAACCTGTGTTGGAAAGAAACTATAGCTCTTCAACGCCAGGACTAAATACATGTGCCTGTGGCAGAATCAGATGGTATGTGATGTGCCATGCACCAACAACCTGTTATGGGAAGCCTTGTCAACCACGGTTGCTTCTTGCAAGATCTCATGCTTAAAGAAACCCTGGGCAGGAGGTATGCAGACCAGGCTACAGGTTGGTTATAAGCTCTTCTTCCGTTAGTTGAACACATGTGGTTCCTTTCTCACTGGACAAAATACAGCACTGTTGAGATGCTTTTGGAGTTTGGCCATGGCAGTGGTTTGATGATCTTTAAGATAGGAGCTCTGCTATGAACTCACTTTTGCTGCCCATTCTGAATGATAGTTACTCAAGAAAAATACGGTGTGCATGCCTAATGCCTGGGGAAACAATGGATGGGCTGGCTCATAGAAAATGATTCTATAATAGCTCTTCCTTGTAAAAATATTACTCTTGTAATTCTGCCAAGGCCAGTGTTTACATGGATTATCTCTCATGTAACTAATGGTAAAATAAATTAAAACTTTGAGGATAGCGCCAACTACACATTTGAATATCTAAACTTCTTTCTTCTTAACACAGTTGGGCAAGATAATCTGGCTTCTCTTCAGCCTCAACATTCCTTCATGTTTGCAAGACATTTATAGATTAAAAAAAAAAAAAGAAAAAAAGAAAAAAGCTGACATATTACCTGTGAACTTTCTTTGGCATTCAGCTAACTAAAAATATTTGGCAGCACTTTTTATATCACCTTTCTACATTTCATGCATGGTTAACTGTAGCTGGTGTTTCTTAACTGGTGGAGCTTCCATTCTGCTCTGAAAGGAATATCTGGATTAAGCCTGCCAGATCTATTCCTGACAGTAGACAGCATAACTCACTGAAAAAAACACAACAACGAAGTTCACTGGATTTAGTTTGTATAAACATCTTTAGAGATGAGGAAAAATTAGGCCAGTGAAACAAAGACATGAACCTAAATTCATATGAAGCTTTCTCTTCCAAACTTTCTTTCTAGTAAAAAACAGCCTTTACTCAAATCCAGTTCTATGGGGCTCCCAGCTTCCTTCTATTCAGTGGAAGTTTTATAAGCCAAACTTGTTACAGAAAGCAGGACACAATTAATCAGTATGTCCAGCAGATTGCTAATTTGCACTAGTGACATCTGCATGGCAGGTGAGCAAAGAGATAACAGAGGACAGCATGGGAACAAAGGTGTCTGTATTGCCTCAGGAAGCAGCAAGATAAAGAGCGGACTTCCAGATTCACAGCCTTCGAGATATGCTCCTCTTTTTCCACCCTGCTCTGTAAATCTACGCTTGGAAAAAATCAGTTAACAGCAGAAACATGCCACGATATTTTTATGGCACAGAATGAGACAACCATGCTTGCACTGGAAAGAGAAAGCTAAGTTTCTTTGGATCAACATGTTGCTTTAAAAAAAGAAAAGCATTAGCACAACAATAGTATATTTTCTGCATTTCTCCTTAATGTCTTTTGAAGAAAATGGGTGATACGAGTGGCTCATCTTCCAAAAACTTAGAGAAGAATAACCAATTACTATTCCTTGTATACTATATTCTAGAGAAGGTCTTTTGAAGAGGAGTTATGCAAGGTCTGTTTAGGAAAAACAGACTGTAAGAGGAGAACGTGGTGCAGTCGAGTGGTATATGTTTCCCCAGACATTAGCCAAGTACCAAAATGCTGTACTTCTCTGGTTTCTCATGATTAGATTTATATATAAGCTAGGTGCGGAGCAGGATTGGTTTGCAACATATTTTTATACGTAATTCTCAATAAAGCCAGAGTTGGACAGACAGTGTTCAAGTTTTGCCACGCTTCGCTTCCCTGCCAGTATAATGAATTCCTAAATTGCCACAACATGCCAATTTTCTTTTCTTTTCTTTTCTTTTCTTTTCTTTTCTTTTCTTTTCTTTTCTTTTCTTTTCTTTTCTTTTCTTTTCTTTTCTTTTCTTTTTGAGATTAATCTCTCCTGGAAAAGGAATCTGAACTATCCAAAAAGTTTGATGATTTTCTGACGTGTCCTAGGAGAGCCCTAAGGGATCATGGGACTGATAGGCTGGCATAATAATCCAGCTAACCTCCTCCAAGCCATTACTTAAAGTTTAAAAAAAAATAAATAAAATATGACTTACTTAAGAAGGAGAATACTGAAAAAAATACAGTTATAGTGGGAAATGTTCTTTCAGCATTTGAACTAATTACAAACATCTGTGTTTATGAACCACAAAATAATAGAGATTCTTTAAACTGAAATTCCCATGTGAATAACTCAATAGTCTTTTTGAAAAACTGAAAATCATACCTGACCATAGCAGCCAGCATAATGAATAAGGCTTGGGTGATCTTTCGAGCAACTTAACTCTGCAATAGCTTCTGTTTCGCTCACCATCCACCGAACACACTCCAGCTGACCATTCTAAACAAATAAAATTAAAAATCTTATCTGTTTCAATCCAAACACATCTACTTAAACAGGAGAAAGCTTGTTAGAATTATTAGCACGTTATGAAATCCCAGTTTCTCTGAAAGTTCATTTTTTATCTGTTCTCAAGTTTTACATTTGTTTATCTTGCTGTCATGGATCAAATATAATTTGGTTATTTACAATATGCCATCAGCTCATACTTCCCCTGGGATTTCCATCTTCTCATTCCTAAAAGTACAGCTGAGTAAAACTGTTAGTACAGAATGAATGGCACCACAGCATACATCCGTTCAAGAGGCAGTGAAATAATATTACACGCACAATCTGATGCCTCTTAGATACTCCTAGATCATAAAGAACAAAACCATAGCTATGCTTCTACAACCCATACAGCGAAACTCAGTGTCTGGAGCCAAGGTTCATTTGCCAAAATACACTGAGCAATGTATTTCCCTGTAAGGTCTAGTTTTCAATGATCAGTAATTAATTGCTTGCAAAATTAAGCTATTATTATATGTAGGTCATTCTGAAAGCAATGCGTCCTGTTTATTTCAATGGAAGCTACAGCGGTTACAAAGAGCACAATAACACTGTTTAACAGAGCAAATTCTCATCTACAAAACACTATTTTTCAACACAGTCACCACCATTAGCTCTGCATTTTAATCCGTGTTGAACAAGAGCCTGCATGCAAAGCTCACAAAAACCTGCGCCAGTGGAGGTAACCATTGCTGCTGTCACCACTGTCGAAATGCACCACCCATCCTGTCACTGCACTCACATTCACTGTTTGGTCTCCATAAATGTTCAGCAAGCATTGATGAATGGCAGGGCCATCCTTTTTCCCATGGAGGAATTCAGTTACACAGCTTGGGCTTCTTATGCATTTCCATGCCAGACACCATTTTGCCAGACTGCCCCTCTGCTGCCATCTGTCGCACGTCAACAAAATGCAATAGAATACTGGTTGGAAGGTTCAACCTCTACTGCAGTCTCACCAACATCTGCCTAGGACATTGTCGGCCAACATAATAAAAAAAAGGAGGCATTTCTTTTGGAGCAGGCCTTGTATATGTCGTATCTGAACACTTAATCCTTATGGATTAGGACCTGTGATAACAGAATCACAGAATCATAGAATGTTAGAACAGCTTGGGTTGGAAGAATCAACAAGTTCCAATCCCCCATGCCACAGGCAGAGCTGCCAGATTCTAGATCAGGGGTGGATCAGGTTACGCAGGGCCACATCCAACCTGGCCTTAAAGACCTGCTGGGATGAGGCATCCACAACCTCTCTGGGCCACCTGTTCCAGCACCTCATCACCCCCACAGTGAAAAACTTCCCTCTGATATCTAATCTAAATCTCCTTTCCTATAGTTTGAAAGCACTCCCCCTTGTTCTATCACTATATACCAGTGTAAAAAGTTGATTTCTCTCAGGATTATAAACTCTCTTTAAATATCACAAGGACATAATGAGGTCTCCCTGCAGCCTTCTCTTCTTCAGACTGAACAAGCCCAGCTCCATCAGCCTGTCATCACAGGAGAAGTGCTCCAACCTTCTTATCATCTTCATGGTCCTCATCTAAACCCTCTCCAAAAACTTGATATCTTTCCCATTTTGGGAGCCCCAGATTTGGATGCAGTACTCCAGCTGGAGCCTCCTGAGGGCAGAGGAGACAGGGATAGTCCTCTCCCTCACCCTGCTCACCACCCCTCTTCTGATGGAATTCAGGATAACATTGGCCTTCCAGGCTACAAGCACACACTGCTGGCTTATGTTAAGTTTTACATCTACAAGGACCTTCTCCTCAAGGCTAATCTCAAGGAGTTTTTCTCCCAGTCCATACACATATCTGGGATTACCCTGATACAAGTGCAAAACCTTGCACTTTGCTTGGTTGAACCTCAGTATGTTCACATGGGCCCATCTTTTGCGTTTATCAAGGCCCCTCTTGATGGTATCCCTCACTTCTGCCATATCAACTGCACCTCTCAGCTTGGTGTCATCAGCAAACTTCCTCAGGATGCACTTGATCCCATCATCTATGTTAAAGATGTTAAAGAGTACTGGTCCGAAGATGGATTGCTGAGGGACACCACTTGGTGTCCTCCACCTCCAGCTGGACATAGAGCCAATGACCAAACCCTCTGGCTGTGACCTTCCAACCAATTCGTTATTCATCAAATAGTCCACCCTTCAAATCCATATGTCTCCAATTTAGAGATGAGGATGTGGCAGGGGACCATGTCAAAGGCCTTGCAGAAGTCCAGGTAGATGAAATCTATTGCCTTCCCTTTGTCCACCAATGCCATCACTCCATCATAGAAGGCCACCAGATTGTTCAGGCATGATAATCCCTTGGTGAAGTTGTGTTGGCTGTCTCAGATCACCTGCTCATCCCTGTAGTTCCACAGGTCCTCCTTCCTCCCTTTCTTATAAATGAGAATGATGTTTCCCTTTTTCCAGTCCCTGGGGACGTCCCCTGAAAGTCATGGCTCTTCAAATACGATGGAGACTGGCTCAGCAACCACCTCAGCCAGCTCTCTTGGGACCCTGGGATGCATGCCGTCTGGCTCCATAGACTTGTACACATTCAGTCTCGTGAGCCAATCTCAGCCTTGCTCTGCCCTTACAGTGGGGGGCATTTTTCTCCCCCGGTTTCCCACCAAGAGGTTGAGGGATGTGAGAATCCTGGCTGCCAATGAAGCCCGAGGCAGAGAACTTAGTGAGTACCTCAGCTTTCTCCATATCTTTTATAACCAGTACTCCTTTCTCATTCATCAGAGGGATGCTCTCTTTGGCCTTTCTCTTCAGACCAATGTACCTATAGAATCCCTTCCTGTTGTTATTAACATTCCTCACCAAGTTCAGCTCCATCTGTGTCTGGCTTTCCTGATGCCATCTCTGTAAGTCCAGACAGCATATCTATATTCTTCCCAGGTGACACGTCTTTGCTTCCACTGCCTGTACATGCCTTTCTTTTCCCTCAGTTTGACCATCAGGTCCTTGCAGAGCCATGGCGGTTTCATGTCTCCCCTGCTGGTTTTCCTGTACTGGGGAACAGAGAGCTCTTGCACTCTCAGAAAAGCATCCTTAAAGAGTAGTCAGCTTTGTTCCAGTCCTTTGTCTCTGAGGACAGCTTCCCAAGAAATAACAGAATAGTTTGAGTTGGAAGGGACCTTTAAGATCCAACCCCCTGCTATAGGCAGGGACACCTTCCATTACACCAGGTTGCTCACAGCCCCATCCAGCCTGGCCTTGAATACTTCCAGGGAGGGGGCATCTGCAACCTCTCCGGGCAGCCTGTGCCAGTGTCTCACCACCCTCACAGTAAAGAATTTCTTCCTAATATCTAAATCTACCCTCTTCCAGTTTAAAGCCATTTCCCCTCTTCCTGTCACTACCTGCCCTTATAAATTGTTCCTCCCCAGCTTTCCTGTAGACCTCCCTCAGGTACTGGCAGGCCACTATGCAGTTCCCCTGGAGCCTTCTCCAGGCTGGACAACCCCAGTTCTGTCAGCTTGTCCCCGTAGGAGAGGTGCTCCAGCCCTCTGATCATCTTCATGGTCCTCCTCTGGACTCACTCCAACAGCTCCATGTCCTTCTTGTGTTGGTGGCCCCAGAACTGGACGTAGTACTCCAGGTGGGGCCTCACAAGAGCAGAGTAAAGGGGCAGAATCATCTCCCTTGACCTGCTGGTCACGCTTCTCTTGATGCAACCTAGGACACTGTTGGCTGCCTGGGCTGCAAGCACACATTGCCGGCTCATGCTGAATCTTTCATCAGTTGATACCCCCAAACCCTTCTCCTCAGGGCTGCTCTCAAGCCATTCTCTGCCCAACCTGTATCTGTGCTTGTGATTGCCCCAGTCCAGAAGCAGGACTGTGCACTTGGCCTTGTTGAACTTCATGAGGTTGGCATAGGCCCACCTCTCAAGCCTGTCCAGGTCCTTCTGTATGGCATCCCTTCCCTTTAGTGTGCCAGCTGCACCACTCAGCTTGGTGTCATCTGCAAACTTGCTGAGGGTGCACTCGATCCCACTGTCCATGTCACCTACAAAGATGCTAAAGAGCACCAGTCCCAACACTGATCCCTGAGGAATGCCCCTCATCGCTGGTCTCCAAAAATTCCTTAATTCCTTAAGAAGATCAATCTCCTGAAGTTCAGGGTTCTGCCTTCACTTTTTGCCAGGCCCATTTTTCTTGAGTTCATGAACTCAACCAAGGCACGGTCACTGCAGCCCAGGCTGCCTCCAATCTTTATGTCTTTAATGATCTCTTCCACACTGGTGGGCATCAGCTTCACCTCTGGTGAGTCTGTCCAATACCTCAATCTGAAAGTTGTCATTAATGTACTTCGGGAGTCTCCTGATTGTTTGCACCTCACCAAATTGTTTTCCCAGCAGAAATATGGGTGGTTGAAATCCCCCATCAGGATAAGAGTTTGTGAGTGTGACACTTCCTTCAGCTGAAGCATGAAGGCCTCATCAGTAGGCTCCCCTTGTTCAGGTGGCTTGTTGTAGACCCCAACCACCAGCTGCCCTCTAGTGGTCCCATCCCTAATCTTAACCCACAGGCTCTCAACCTGTTCATGACTGTTAGTCAGCATGAGCTCCTCACAGCCTACCCACTTCTTAACATAGAGGACAGCTCCTCTTTTACTCCTTCTGCCCAAATCCAGTCTCCAGCTGAGGACCAAGGAGAACACTACCTGTGCTCCCAGTCCCCTCAACACCTTCCCAAGGGATGTAAAGCCTTTTTTGATATTTTTCAATTTCCTGATTGCAGCCTTGTGTGAGCCAGCTTGAAAGACCAGGAGGGGATAGTAGTCATCCAGCTTTATCATACCTGATATCCTCTTCTTGAGGCAGCAAACCTCTCTAGAGAAGTTATGTGGGAGGCAGATGGATGCCTCAGCGCCTCTCAGGAAAGAGAATCCAATTACTAAGACTCTTTGCCCTTTTTTTAGTGGCACCAGTCGTGATCAAACACAAACAAGGAGTTGGTTCTTGTTCTGAACACATTTTACATCCCACTCTCAAGAGTCCTCAAGTATCCACGCTCTTACAGCTATCTGCAAGTTTCTATGAAGTAGGATGTAGGTGCTGCAAAAATAGATGGATATATTTTCTTCAGAGCTTGCTTGTGGGCTGGTGTAAAGGCAGGAGTTTTTAGCAGCTTCTTTTGCTGCAGTTTCCCCTTTCAGCAATGATACCTCAGCAGATGCAGTTTATCACAACGCACACTCTGACCTGCTCCTACTTCACTGTTCAACTGTTATTTTCATGAAGGTATTATATTCTTTACAGCTAAAACAACAATTTCAAGCACTCAGTCAGAATCAAGCCAACAGAGAGAACATAGAAAGCTTTCTGAATGCATAAAAAGGAAAAAGTTATTGTGCAAAGGAAAGAAATATCAAGTTCAAGTTCCAGATTTGTTTTTGCAAGAACAAGGATAAGGATGTAAAAAACATTAACCCATCTCAAATTACATAGAAGAAAGACAAAAACAGAATCAATTTTATATTTATTTCTTCCATATGTATGCATGTAGATACATATTTAGGTGTATTGTTTTACTTCACCTTTCTTCTATTCTCTGAAAATCAGTAAGCAGTTAGCAATGAAATTACTTGTATTCTTTCCATCATGTTAGAAAAATCTTCACCACCAAATCGTATTATAGTATTCAAATACTAGTAAGCATGCCTAAATGATAAATGTGCTTTACTTTCCTTTGTATCATAATCATGTAAAATTTTTAATACACTTAAAATTAATAAAATCAATTAATAAAATGAAGTACCTGGTATGTAACATATTTTTTTCCTAATTCATGGAGGGTTTCTACACAGTTATGTAAAATAAGACATCAACATGACTAAGACGCTGGCCACAATACACCATTACATTTGCATTCTCTAGCTTGTAGCTCAACGTCAGAAAGAAGTCCTGAATCAAAATAATTTGCTGTAATAATTCGTTATTTACTGGCAAATGCTATCTGTCACCACTAAATTGCCTGCTGAAATTATCTGTCATGGAAATGTATGTTCCTGCATACAAGCTTTCCTTCATTCTGATAATCATTATTCTTGTGGAACACAGATGTGTGTCCCACACGGTATATCATTATCTGAGTTACAGTACGAGCAAGAAGAATAAAGTCCACTCTATTCGGTTTCAGAGTATTTTGGGAGTAAGGATTAAGATCTGCATAGTTTAGTTATGGCAGATCACTTTAAGACTCTTGCACATGACCAGCCCAGCCATCATGCAGGTCTTCATTAGAAACACTTTGGTGTGAGCACTCTCGTTTACATGAATAATTCCATTATGTTTACACGTTTTTCTAGAACTGCCAAAGCATGCTCAGGTGTTACAGAACTTTTACAGGAACTGATTATTATACAGCAATTGTTCTGGAGAAAAAGTCAAACATAACTATATCATAAATGCGTTATCTACCTATGTTGAAATAACAAGAAAGAAAACTATTTCCAAGTAAAACTGTAAGACTTCAAATTGGCAGACTATAATTATTCAGGTTGGACGTGGGCCAGGGTATTGAAGCTAAATATATGACTTTTATAACAGCAATTCATTAGTTTAGCTAACTATCTGTTTAACTTCATTCTCATTAAATGGAATAAAATCCCTGAGATCGGCATGAGGTCACCAGGTCATTGGAATGACCTCTCCAAGATACAAACCTGCAGGCTGGAATCTACCAGTTGTCTGTCAGTTCCTCAAGTTTCCCAAGAAGCAAACAATTTAAAATGAATGAAAAATCAGAAACAGTCATCACCACTACCATTTTCTCTTCTTAAGGTAGTCAGTGACTAAGAGGAATGGTCTTTGACCATCCAACCTTACTTACGAAGGACTCAGGGTAAGTTTGGCCGAATTACCAGCCTTCAGTACACAGCAGGCTTTACTTTAGTGAAGATACACCATTCAGTTCCATACTTTGCTATATAGCATTTTTTCCAGTAAGCTTTCACACTGATTTTTGCAGTTTCTTACGGGCTGCTCTGTAAAAATAGATTTTAACTTTGATGCAGCTGTTCCAGATAGCCAGGAAGTTTCAACTCCAGATGTGGATCAGTTTTTTCATGCTTTCTAAACACGGTCTCACATCTATCTTTCAAGATCCCACATATATTTGTAAGAATTTTTATGTTCCCTGAAGATACAACTGAGCACGAATTAAATGAATGTTCCTATGAGCATACAATTTTTTAGTCAGTTAATTGATTAAAATATGAATGTATATTCAGTGACAACAACATACAAAACATCAGTGTTATTTGTACAGCTGCCATTATATCCTACATCGTAACAGACTTATTGGCTTAAGTGGTACTGTTCTTTTTCCGTTTAACAAGAGGCTTGAAAAATAACATCCTGCTGGATATATTACCTACTCAAATCACAGAAAGAAGCTAAATTGCCCTTATGTCACATTACAGTAGAGACAGTTACCTTTATTGCTAAACCAGCTGGAGTTAGCTGCTCCATGTTTCTTTCATTCAAACAGTCTTCACCCATCAAAGAAGTGAGATGCTGCAGGCATTCTGCATGTCCCTTTGATGCTGCTACATGCAACAGATTGTTGTCACATTCATCATGAATCTTATCCAGATTATCTGCTGCTAAATGTGGCTGTTAAAGAAGGTGTTATGTTAGTTACAACTAAGGATAAAAAGATACTGTGAACTTTAAGTCTTAGAACCCAAGATACATGACAAAGACATTTTCCCATAGGTACGCTCTTTTACATCTCAAAATCAGAAGCTTTTCATTTGTACAGCACCTGGCTACCAATAGCAAAAGGACAGAGGCAGGTTGCTCACTGACTAGATTCACTGCTTGGTTTCCTTCCTGGTGCAAATGGCACATAACAGTGCAAGATCTTCAGTAGCTTTAGCTTCTTGTATTACTTTGCCCAATGAAGAACTGGTAAAAACATCTGCATTTTCCTATGTTCTGCCTATTTACAGTTGGTTTCTCTACCTCTTCTTTTTTGGCGTTATAATAGTCATCAAACAGGAAACATCCATGACTGACTCCTAAAAAAGTTGCTGTTTAGTTTTGCTCGTCACAGAAGTGTCAGCTTGTATTTAGCGTGATCTAAAATGCAGTTAAAACACGAGAAGCCTTTTATTTGGTAGCTTGTTTCCATTAAAAAAATAATCTGTTGGAATATTTACCCAAAGTCACAACTATGACTTAATACGCTACTCCTGCCTAAGTCTAATGTTCAGACAAAACAATTGGATTGATAAACTCCAGCAGTAAGAGTGGTAAATTCCTAGAGCTGTGCAGACTTGCCAGACCACTCGCTGATGAATACACTTGACTCAGAGGTTTCGACCTGTTTGGAAAAAAAAAATGTTTTCTGTCCACCCACCTAACTATTATGCCCTTATTTTTTGCTTTGTTTTTACCAGTTAGCAACATTTCACAATTTGGGGTAAATTTTCTCTACTTTTACTTCCTAGAGAGCACTCTAATATACTCTTCTGCCCCTGCCTAGTCTTTGAATGTCTGCCTTTGTTTTTGGTGCTATGCTAACAGCATGCCTTTGTGCTTGAGCTAGGCTGATAAACAGAGAAGCTAAACAAAAATCTAACAAGAACAGTTTTACGGATGCTGGACCTCCTCCAGCCACCCTGAGTGGGGATCACGTGTTCTGCATCACTGTGTTCACTTGCGTCTCGTTACTCCGGGAAACATTGTTGATAGTGTCTGATCACATAGCTGGAATTACTGAAAACTTCATACGGGTCAGAGGCCAATGAGGCGTTAGAGAAAGCTCCTGCCTGAGAATGCTGCTGCAACAAGTCAGCATAAACACTCCTGAATAATAATCAGAATACAACAGAAGGCCCTCTGTTCCCACTGTCAGCCCGTAAATAACAACTGAGATAAACCACCAATAATTGAACAAAGCAACCCACAAATGTTTTGAAAAACAAAACCCAGTTAAGATTTAAATTTCATATACAAATGAACTCCACGGTTATGATGTCTATCCTGTACAAGATTTCAGGTCACTCCATAAGCTAGCGATCTTGCATCTCATCTTTGCTACACACTTGATTTAAAGATGAAAACTTTCCCTTTGGAAGATCATTCACCCAATTTCTAAGGAGCGTGTAAGATAAAAAGACTGGTGATGCAAAATGCACACTTTATAAGCTCTGCTAACGAAACAAACCACAGCACAGAACTCCCCTATTCTATGTGGTTTATGAAAAAAGATGGTACTTACCAGTAATGATATTTGCCCCTCCTTTACAATGTTTAAGATGCTCTTAAATTTCTTCACCTCTTCACTCCTCTCTTCTGGCCCCCCTGCACTGCTCCAGCTCATATTCAGTTCCTCAAGCTGCTTGCTCTCTGCCACTGCTGTCTGCAGGTGAAAAGTCCTTAGGTGGCAGTTCGGCATAGTCTTCTCAGTTTTGTGAGCCTGAGGGCCAACAAATGTCCTACAGAGGAACCCTTTGCCCTGCGTTTCGGATTCATGGGCTGAGCTACACTTCGCTAAAGGCTGGGAAAGCTCTAATTCTTCTGTTAAATGCTTGTGCTGATCAAGGACAATGGGCTGCGTTTTTCTCAGCTGGGAGCCTTTCACAGGAGAGAGAACACAGAACTGTGTCACCCCAGCAGGCTCTGTGCTCTCTGTGGAGCAGGTCTTGCCACTAACACCATTCACTGTTGAACATACACCAAAAATTTTTTTCTCAGGAGCTACCTTTGTGAAAGGAACAAGTTGCTGATTTGATTTAATATAAGGCACATCCAAAATTTCATCCATATCCAGGTCATAGTGCTCCAGCTCCCCAAGTAGAACGGTAGGCTCGATGTTTTTACTTTTAAGGTTTTCTCCTTCTCCTGGGCTCTGATCATCATTCGGAGGTGCAGGCTGAGATTCGCCGCCTTTCTGGTATTCACCCTTCTGGTTCTTTTGGTCATCACTTTCATTGTTCTCAGAGCTCTCTGGCTGATGCTTTAATGGGGAAACCCTCTTCACTGGTCTGAATTTATTGGACGCATCTGCAATTCCTGTTGGTTTCTGTGCATTTCCGATAAGAGTTGAGCCTCCACAGTTCCAGCTGCTGCTGGAAACTAGAGAAATAGATGAATATGACTTAGAACTGCTCATCATTACCAGATGAGTGACATGATATAATATGCTTCAAAGGTATAACTGGCTAAGAACGAGAAACCTGAATAACACAATACTGTATTTCATTCGTACCTTAGCAGATTTAACTGCAACTCTATGAAAAGAGCTGAAGAATTTGACACTCTAGAACTTCAGTCTTCCAACAGGGCATACACCATGAGCTTTTGTAATCTTAAACAGGTCCAGAGGAGGGCCACAAAGATGATCTGAGGGCTGAGCACCTTTCCTATGGAGAAAGGCTAAGGGAGCTGGGCTTGTTCAGCCTGGAGAAGGGGAGGATCCAGGGAGACCTCATTGTGGCCTTCCAGTACCTGAGTGGAGCTTATCAACAGGAGGGAAGCCAAGGTTTTATATCATCTGATAATGAGAACAAGAGAGAATGGCTTTAAAATAAAGGAGTGGAGATTCAGGCTATACATTAGGTGGGAAATTTTTACTCAGAGGGTGGTGAGGCACCAGCACTGCTGCCCAGAGAAACTGTGGGTGCCCGTCCCTGGAGGCATTCAAGGCCAGGTTGGGTGGGCCGTGGGCAGCCCGACCTGGTGGGTGGCAACCCTGTCTGAGGCACAGGGTTTGGAACTCAAGGACCCTTAAGGTCCTTCAAACCTAAGCCATAGTGTGATACCATGATTCTATGATCATTTATAAATAAAGCAGTTTGAATCAAGTAATGGACCTCAGTAAAAAGCCTAGTGGCATTCACAGTGGCTCTGCCCCGCTATGCTTGGTTGCACTGCTTTTTGCAAATATCAAATTGTACAAAGATGCTGCAGAACAATAAGATGCCTTTCATGGGAGGCCAACGAAAGGCTTGGTAAAAAAAATTCTGTCTTAGCAACAGCAAAAACAATATGTATTCTAAAGGCTGATATTTCTGGAAGATTCATATTGTTTTCACATGAGAATAAGAAATACTGTTTTCATCAAACAGAAGAGGTTTCTCACACTCAAGAGAGGTGAACCTTAGTCTCTGCTCAGCCTCAGCAAGACCACATCTTAGGTGCTGAGTGCATTTCTGGGCTCCCCAGTGCAAGAATGATATGGACTTCTTAGAATAAGTCAGGCCCAGAGACACTAAGATGGTTCTGGGACTGGAATCTCTTTCATCTGAAGAGAGGCTGACAGAGCTGGGACTGTTCAGTTTGGAGAAGTTTCAGGAGAATCTTTTCCATGTGTATAAATAAATGATGGGGAGTGCTGAAGCACAAAGAGCCAAGGCTCTTCTCAGTGGTGCTCGCTGACCAGAAAAGAGATACGTGCTCAGCTTTGCTGCCATCTGAGCATGCAAGATGGAAAGCAGCAGCTGTGTGCCCTCACTTGGAAGAAAACGCTTTTTTTGCTGTGACCTTGGTCCTGCAACCAGTTGCCCAGAGTCTCAGTCTGTGGAGCTACTTAAAATTCCACTGGACGTGGTCCTGGGCAACCTACTCTAGCTGACCTTGAGTTAGCAGAGAGGTTGGGCTATGTGATTTCAGGAGGTCCCTGCCAACATAAACTATTCTATGACTGTGTGATCTGAAAATTAACACCTACTTATTC
Organism: Pavo muticus; assembly: GCA_016647715.1. NCBI lineage: Eukaryota > Metazoa > Chordata > Aves > Galliformes > Phasianidae > Pavo > Pavo muticus. Next base: position 457,262 of record JACDJE010000278.1, read on the forward strand.
AGGTGTAATGTTTCTTTTTCCATTTCTCCTCTGTATGTTGGGCATCTCAGTCCAATTTTCCATCCCTTAATGTGTATGCATGCACACAAACACACACAGACACACACATACACAAACACCTATAGCTCTGGACCTTCCAGAGCTTTATTTCAGCACATTGGAGTTCAACCAGTGAATCTGACTTGCAGAGAAGAAAGAGAGCTCAAGGCACCTGAACTCTTAACCCTGTCAGGCCTGCACTCTTCCTTACAGTTCCAGTTGGTGAAATTTATGTTCTCTTTAATTAGTTGAACTCTGATAAAGATTTTTCTTTATTTTGTTTGTTTCAGTAGAGGGGCAGCACTAAATTCACTAAAACCTCTAGGCAGTTTCTCCTTCCTTTGCTCCACTTATTGTACACTAAGAGTTAATGCACTCTCAAAGTCAAGAATGCAGCTTAAACATAGCAGATTTATTACACATGCTAACTGCATATCAGTGGGATCTAATCTGTGGTCAAAACACACAATTTGCCATGAACACCTTCCTAAGGAAACAGATATATACACTTTCAGCGCAGCATTAATGTTTGAAGTGAAAGATTAGCACAGCTTAGTAGTTATGGATGTCTGAAAATTACCTTAATACTTTTGGAAGTGCTTAAGAATACATTTCCGAAAAAGAAATAAAAATAATGATAATCAGAAGGCATGTAACTTTGTGGGCCAATACAAAGAACGCACTGTACTGGCTTATTTATGTATTGTATAAGATTCTAGGTTCAAAGGCCTACACTTTTATGTTGGTTTTATTTACATGTGAAATTTTTTCCAAGTGATACAGGCAAATGGATACCATATGTTTCCCAGCTGTTTTGTTCTGACAGGAACTATTAAGCACTCAGTATGGAAATGAATTCTGTCTGAGTTCTATGAAAACACTGTTTTCAACACAGGGGTCTAGACAGAGGGAAAGGCATCAACATTTTGTTTGTCGTCACTTTCTATAAGCTCACATTTATTTTGCTGCTTCGCTTTTTCCACTTTCTAACCTTACTAACAAGCATTTACAGAAACCATGGTTGATAAAACTGTTAAATCAGACACCACAAAGAAGCTATGACCTTTGTAACAAATCTACCCTGGACCATTGTACAGTCATATATTTCTTTTTCATTCCATCACAACAAGAGTGGAGTAAAGCAATTGCATTTCTTCATTGTTTTTCTTCCCAGCATATTGGAGGAGCACCTCTTTACATGATGCTATCTCCAATATCTTTAAATGCTATCTTATATCTTTAAATGCTATCTCCAGAAGAACAAACTGAGACACCAAGAACAATTATCAGTATTTCTACTGGCTTATGAACACGTTCTGTGCTTAATTGGGATGATGAATTTACTCTGCACTTAATTAAAGATTAGAATATGGCACCAAACCACATAAGCAGTAGGGAGGAAAGCACTTGGAAGCTGTGTGCTCTGCATTACTCTCCTCTCATTCATTTCTCCACACTTACTTATGAACTCGGACAAGGGCCACTGAATGTCTAGGTCAAATAAATACTGTTTGATTCCTTTATAAACAACAATAAAAGATGTCCTGAGCTTAAAGCAGTGGACCAGAAAGTGGAGTAGCTAATGTGATTCCAGAATGTGACAGATAGTTCTGGTATATTCTTGGATAAGCCATCTCTCTTCCATGCACCAATATTTCAAATGTAAAATGGTGATGACAAAATTTATTTTTTCCAACAGCGCTGTCAATTTTTTCCTTAACTTTTAATCACTAACATGAGAGACTTGGATGATCCCACTGTTCTGCTAATGTAGTAGGCAAGGAGAGGAACAGCAGACTTTTCATCGTCATCAGTATAGAAGCGTAGGTATGATAGACCTGAGGTACTGAAGATTTTCCTCGGCGTGGAAGGAAATAGTATCTGAGGAAAATCTGGAAGGGTCAGATTTGTGGAAGTAGTTCTTCACCATATATTATGCTCTGTTCTTGTCTCGAGGAAGAGAAAACACAGGATTTGAATAAAGAGGCCTGAAGGCATATTTACAATTTCATTCACTTAGAGGCACCCTAGAATTGTGGAGGGCAAATAGTTAGAAAAGGGGTGATATAAAAGGAACTTCTCTGGCAATTCAATCACTTTGTCATATTTGACTTTAGGAATTTGCCCAGAGAGATCCTTATAAGAAGTTTCCATTTGGAAGCATCTGTTGACTTCAGAGTATTTTTCAATGTTATTTAAGTACTAAGGGTGTGGAGAGCTATGATGGAGAGTTTTACCTGATATATGAGCACCTGTGGAAAAACAAGAGTAATGATGTGCCTTTTGTCCAACCATCAAGACTAGCCACTGCACAGATGAATTTGGATGGGCAATTAAGAGGGTAGAGCTGGGATACATGCAACCTGCAGCCAGACATTAGAATACCTTTAAATTGTCTTGACTCTAATGAAAATAACAAAGAGCAAATCTTTTACTTCAGGTCTCTACGGAAACTACAGATGAAACTCACTTCTGAAGTTCACAGAAGAGCCTGCCTCCCTGGCATAAGGGCTCAGTAACATTCTTTAACTGCTGATGGGTTCCTGATGTTTACAGCACTTGTAACACAAGGAGGTGACAAAGGGTTGTATACCAAAAAGTACATGTCCAAATGAAACTGACCATAATGCAGAGTGTTGTTTGTAGATGATCCACACAAGATCTTCATGGATCCACCTAACAGCGAAACCAGAGCAGTTCACCTTTATGGGACACTGACTGGCTGTGGATCTGATGAAATGGTCAAACCTCTAGAAGTGTGTTTCTGTCACCATCACCATGGTCTCATTTAGATTAATGCTTTGACTAACAGTCTGCAGCCATGACTGCTACTAATGAACAACTGGGGTATCAAATGGGCAGTCGTACAGGCAAGCAGGAAATGGCTGTAAAGATAAGGGTCAATTTTACATCAGTTGGCACCGAATCCATGTTGTTCTACTAGATTGTTAGACAGATAGACCTTTGTTTAATGCCACTGAAAAGGCGTATTAAATCATTCCTCTCTTCTTCTGTGGGTGGCAAGTGGTGATCTTCATTATTATCTTATATCACCATGGAGCCCTTTTAGCTGGCTATCTCTTCTCAGGATAGGTAGCAGGATCTTATGGTCAGCTGTGTTGAACACTGTCCAGCCTAAGAACAGCATGACTTCCTTTTATCCAAATAGTTATCAGCCATCAATGGCACTAATGCTATGTTTGCCCGGTGACCTGAGCCAGACTATGGTAACTCTAAATTTTATGTACTTCAGCCTTTGTTTTCTGCAAAATCCATATCTATTCAGTCAGAAAACAGAAGGAAAAGTGTGAGTAATGGAGAACAGTATTTTGCTTGAGCTCTGAATTTGATAGTCCTACAGTACGGTAAGGCTATCTCCTGATTTAATCATACCTAGTTGGTCTTTCAAAGGTCTATGAAATTCTAAAGTTGAATACAGTTATTACTATGATTGCTTCCCTAACAACACTTTCTCGAAGTATCCTGGTTGCAAAGTTCCTTATTGTAGGAGCCATCTGGAAAACAGATCCTTGAGCAAGCTGTTGTAACTGGACCTGCTCTGAGCAGGAAGTTGGACAAAATATCTTCCAGATTTGCCTTCTGACTTATTTATTCTGTAAAGAAGGTATAACGACCCTGAAAGAACAATTCCTTTTTGCAGATAGTAGCAAGACTGGAAATAATGTGTAAAACTGACAGAAGACAGCTTTTGCCACAAGAACTTTTCAGTAAGTATTTGAGAATACAGAGAGATTCTTCCTGCCCTTGCTGAGAACACAATGAAGAGCTTCTTTAACATTTAGGCTATGATTGTTTATAATAGCAAACTTTGCTAGGTTGGCTCTGTTGCCACCAAAGGATGAATGCATTCAAATGACTTTATTTGAAATACTTTACCAGGAAAACTTGGAGTTTACTCTACTTTCAGTCATCACCATTAAGGGAGTCTGAGATTACCACTGAGAACTGCCCATACCTATTTTTTAATAGCACTGCATCACTCTATAATTATTTGGGGTCACTATATATATAAAAAGGTTCACACTGGGAATTTTACTGTCCTCTGAAATAAATACATGACCATCTTCCTTGCAATATGACTTCAACAGAGCATCTTGAATCAATTAAGTCTTGTACTCGTTCCAGATCCATTTAGAGCACTGAGATTCTGATTTCATATACAGACTGCAAGGTGTTGTCTACATGAGGGAAGTTTTTAGAACATTTCTCTCTCTTCTTAGCATCCATTCATCTCCAACACTAGCAGCAATATGGAAGCTCCAAGAGGTGGAGGAAGGGATGTCCCTTGCATATCGACAGATAACAAAAGCTAGTTCTGAATAACTATCTATTATGATTTCATTAATATAACTGAAATAATATTTTAACAATTTTAACAGAAGGTGGCACTGTTTTACAGTTTTAATATATTAATAACCTTCAAGAGTGCATTTTAAACTTCTTTAATGTGAGCTCTAAGGCAGGAGAGTCTGAATTAGAGAACGATCCTGCGTTGATAAAATGAATGTGGAATTGTTCCCACTTAAGTGGGATAAAAAGAAAGAAAGGGTCTAGAAATGACAGAAACAAGGATAAATAATAATTTTTGAATAACAGTACGTATTTTCCAGGTCATGCAAACATTAATAAGAGTCTCAATGAATAAATACTTTGCCTCAAAATCAAATTTTACTTTTAATTTTTTGTTATCGTTAACAACCAAGAGCTTGAGATAGAAATTGTCTGCTGCCTCCTTAGCATTTTATACTAATTTCATTTTGTTAAATAGAAAACCTATCTTTTGAACTCCTTTGTGAATTTGTAATGGTGGCTTTGGGCTCTGCAGTAGGATAACTGTTGGACGCTACAGATGGACTTGCTTTTATCTGCAAGCAAAAAAAGATCCAAAGTGAAATATTGTTCTTATTTGAGATATACATTTAAGGACGATCAAAAGTCACTGTAGCTGACAGAATGTTCTTCAGCACAACGATATGGTTCATGGAAGTCTGCTGAAAAACAGATGTTAGACGTGATGATCCTCCCTGAGGATTGCTTCAAACTCAGGATATTCTACGATTCCGTGAGATGTCTCGAACCATTTGCTCAAGCGGCCGTAGAAAATCTGCCCAGAGAGAAAGCGAGCAATTTCGTGCTTAATAACAGAAGCATAAAGGACTGATTTCTGCTGCCAGAAATCAATGGGCAGGCCAGCTAACACCTCATTTCAGGAAAAAAAAAAAAAGAAAAAAAAAAAAGCTGTGTTGATATTTAAATCATACTCTCATAATCTTTAATTCTCTGTTTCTGAAGAAGAACAATGTCCTTCTTAGTGGTTATTATTCTAGCTATGGAGACCATTCTCTTGAAGCATGATGGAAGAAAAGCTGATTATCCTCAATCTCACACTGTTGTGGGTAAAACAGGATTTGACCTACGAATCCTACACCTACGCCTTTGGCCTACAGCTTCTCTCCCATCCTGAAAACCTTTAGCTTGTAATCTGGGGGCACTGGCAGGCATACTTTGGTTCCAGGAGTCCCCTGGAATTTTCCTGAGGCAGAACTCCCTCATTCTGAGGAAGGACACAGAGGAGTCAGTGCTGAGATTGTATTGCACAGCTTCCACACGCATCTTGCACAGAGCATCCTCCTGTGTTGACAGCCAGCCAGTACGGAAAGGGAGAGGAGCAGGCAGAGTGAGTGTGGGGAGGAAGGACTACATGGAGGAAAGTAACCTCTCCAACTTTATAACCCGTCCTCATCTAAAAGAACAAGAAACTTGACCAAAGGTAAGAGACAAACAGTTAAAAAAACCCAATGAAAAGTTTACAGGAGATGGATGAGCAAGGATACAGACTGGTAGACACCAGTATGTTTTCCTGGGATTAGAAGTGTTTAGAGCAATTTGGAAAACGTAATCAAACACTTTCATGTATTACTAACACGTTATTCAATGTTTAGTTCAAACGTGGAAAAAAACAATGGCACCTGTAGGGCTATTTACTAAACTTACCTGAGAACAAGGAATAGTTATACCTCCATATAATCAGCCATATAATTAAAAAAATGTAATTCCAGGAAGAGGAACTGTCCTTCAAATTTGTTAAATCAATCTAGTGATGAAAATGATTGTCTTCATATTTATGTATACATTAAGGTTGAAACTTATTTTACCTACACTTCTCGCTTAATTGCTGTAGTGCACCAAGTATTTTTTCTGAGCTAAGGCTGAAATAGGCCGTTGGTTTTTTAGGCTTTTAGGGTCCTGGCATGTCCAGTCTGACACCTAACACATTATACTTAAATTCCTTTAACAAATAATTCTTGTAGAGTTCTACTTCCACAGCTGTCTCTGTTTTAGAGAAAAAAAGTCTAAGCTCTAACTATGGAGGCCTCCACAAAAGGCAAGAAGATGGGCAAGTTCTTTGAAAAATCTGTTTTTCTCTGTGTAATTACTTAAATTGCCACTGAAGTACAGACACAAATTAGCAGGAGCATTATGCACACTAATGTAATATAGTTTATCCTCATAAAAAATAGCAAACAGTAGCAATTATTTGTGGAACTTTCTTAGTGGTCTATGAAGGCAGGAGGCTGCATCAGAAGTAATATGAAAAATCGACAGACTGAGCCTAACACAATGCTTACTGATGCAGTTCCACTGATATTTCAATGAAGTCTGTGCAGAGATGTAAAGTGATACCTTCCTGTACAGCTCTATGTGTGTGTATTCAGTGATTAACAAAAAAATAAATAGACTTTAGTGCCATTTCCAATCCATAAACTCACAAGTGATAAGTAGAGTGAAAAAAAACCAAACAGATTTCAGTTCTGCTTCCAGTTTTCCAATATTATTATCAGTGCTAAAGACCTATTTTTTGACTCCAGAATTTTATACGAAGCTCTGAATTAACTTCCACTGGCAGACTCCCCAGCACTGCTACTGTCTTCCAGCAATGCCTGTATTTACTTCTGCCAGCTCCTTTTCAAGGCAATGGATGAGTGGAGATGTAATTAAAATCATCATTGAAAAACGTCTGACTGCAGAGGCAATCATGAAACAGCAGAACTACACAATAACTGTCAGTATCCTGTGGCTTTAAGGAAGAGCTCACAACCAATGCTTCATCCTGCTATCTGTCAGCATTTTACTCTACAAAGAAGACAATTTTCTTCCTGAGAGCAGATAGAGATGCTGCCAGTCTGGCTGAGCAGTACTCATGAACAGAACAAAGAGCACAATGTTTCTTAGGGGCTATTCTTGCTTTCTTTATCTTGCTCACCTTGCTCCTGAAGTGACTGAGTGCATGAATAACTTTAACTCTTTGTGAAAAGATGACATAATGCCGTGCCACCAAATGATCAGCTGTTAATACTGATAATGCTAACACACTGTGGGAGAAAATGAAGGGGGAAATTATGTGCACTGAGAATGGAATACAGGGAGCAAGAAGGAGAATGCTGAACAGCGGGGAGGAGAATGGTGGGGACGATGGTGAGGAGAATGGGAAAAAGAGGTGTCTAGACATAGTATAGAAGGAATATTGGGAAAGACTTGGTGGGATGAGTGAGGGGGTAATGCAAGGAGGAATGGGAGGAAAGAATACTGGGGAGGAAATGTGAGTTATAAGAGGAAAAAATTTGGGGAAAGGGCATGGGGAAAGTGAGAGAAAAGGGAAGGAAAGAGATGGGAGTGTAGGGTGAGAAAAGGAGAGAGAGTATGGGAGAGAACTGCAGGGAAACTGGAGAACAGGAAGGGACATCAGCAGGGACAACCTTTAGGGAGAAGGATGTAGGGCAGAGGATGTACAGAGTGTGAGAACAGGAGGGAGGATGGTGGCAAGGACATGGGAGAGGTACAGCAGGGACATGGGATGTAAGTGGGGAGGGCAGGGGAGGACAGAGGAAAGATGGGGCATGGATGGGACGGAGAGAACTGTGGTAGCGGGAAGACTGGAGGTCCTCTCCCTTATTCCTCACATCTCTGCTTGCAAGAGGTAACTTTGGGAGCACAATCCCCACTGTCCCCAGGTGTGGGCAAAAACTCTGCAAGAATGTTCGGGGAGGAAAACTTCCCTTTGCTACCTAGGGCAGTGGCACGGGGCTATGAAGACCAGACTTTTATGACTCTGGCAGAGGAACTAGCTCATGTAAAGATTCAGCTCAGAAACACACCTTGGAAATCAACATTACTCTGAAAGGAAATCAAGAAATGCAGTTTGCCAAAGTATAGCACACTTCCTGAAGTCTTCTGTTAGACCACAAATTCCAAGTCTGCCCTTTCTGTTGTAAAAATCTTTTGATTCAACAATGTTAATGAAAATTCAATTAAAACATCAAATGAAAGCACAATAAACTTTTCATAGCTCAACAAAAATGCTCTCTCACCAATTCACTTCTCCTCCATCAGGAAGAGAAAAACAAAAGGGGATTAATCTGATTAACAGAGTGAAAAATAGCACTGAATGCACTTTTTATCAGGGGGAGGGCAGGAGGACGGAAGGTCCCCAGCTGGTTCTCATCTATGTGCCATGATTCTTCATTTAGTTTACACTATTAAACTCAAGAACTCTGCTTTAATCTTAACTATTACAGTATGCCTTAGAGTAGATTCTATCATGTAGCATCCTTGATACAGTTTCAGACTCTGGCAAAACATCATCCCTCAAACTGGTCATGGCCATATGGGTAGTAAATGTATCCAACATTTTTTCATTGGCGCCTACATTATTACATCTTGTCACCAATGGTTTCTCAGGTTTTCAAGTAAATTGTTGCATATACTGTGGTTTGGAGCTGCTGAGATGAAGCCCTACACTTATCTGTATGCAGCCAAATCTTTTTTTGGAACTTTTTTCCTTCTAATGAACTAACATCTGCTGAAATAAAAAAAAAATAAAATAAAATAAAGAAGTCATGTTTCCAGAAAGCTTTACAAAAATGAGAGAAAACAAAACAATAGAGTGCTGCCAAGAAGAAACTGTTGCCAAGTTGTACGTGATAAAAAGCAGCCTAGAAAGTGATGGGTGGACAGAAGTGGGGATCATACCTGATCTGTCTTCATTTTGTGAATCACACCTTCTACACAATTCTGGGATAGTCTTGAGAGAAGTTATAGAGTACTGCAAAAAAAAGGAAAAAAAATACATCAAGTAAGTAATTTAAAAAGATGAAAGGGAAGGCTTTCCAACAGGTTGTGATACCATCGGTAGTGGCTAGATCTACCAGGTTGAGAGTACTTCAGGCAGTCTGATGGTGCCCTCAGATAGCATGAGAAAGCAGATGGTGTCAGCTTTTGTGTCCCACAAACAGGTTTCTAAAGACACAGGAAAATATCTCTCCACCACAGCAACGCCCTTCCTGTACATCACATTGTTCAGGTCACAAATATATCTTATACATTCTTTCCATGGGATGTATAGGTACACCAAGTATGAGAATAAATTTAGATCTCACTGTAAATCTGGACTTTACAGGGCTCACTCTGCCCACTAAGACTTGTATTGTGGCATTTATATTGCAAGATACTTCACGATTAACAACTAGAACTCAAATTTTCACAAGGCGGTATGTAAAATTAATGAAGAATATTTGCACCTTAAAGATCTGTTTTCAGAGAGGGGTACGTATGCATCCATTTATCAGACCACAAGGCTCATGTCTGGAATTCAGACTTTATTAAGGTAACCTGCGTTGTCACTTGGACATGACAGCATACACCTGACTGTGATCAGTATGTTCTCTCACTGCAGCATTAAAAGGGAGAGAACCAGGAATGATGTATGCATCTTACTAAACAGAAATCTTTCTCTTTGCTTTATAAACTTGAAGAATGCCCTCAGTGGTATACATAACCCAGAGTTATACAGCTACAAATTCTGACATACGGGAATTAAGTTACTTCATACAAAGCCTTCCTTAACCAAATGCTTAAATGTTACAGGAATCTTTGCTTAAAGAAATGTATGTCACCATGCCTGTGAAAGATCAATGACTTTGTCCATTAAAACAAAACAAAATCCTATTAAAAACTCTTTTTGAAGCTAAGGAAAAAAAACACAATTAGCAGAACCAAAAATTTTTAAGGAACTTATAAACACCATATGTTTTCAAAGAAACAGATACTTCTAGTATCTGCACCCACATTAGCTTTTCATGCAAAACTTAAGCGGTCAAACATGGTTCTAGCTTTAGCTGTCAGTTTGTCATTCAGAGTTTGATTTGCCCTGAATGCACAGCTGGCAATCTACTTCAAAATAATCTAAAGTCAACCTTGTGATCAACTGCAGAAGTTATTTACTTCTCTGGTGCAAGTTCAGGTAAGTCTGTTGCTCAGTTGATTGCAGTTACGCTATGGAGCCTCACTAACCTCCCATGCCTCAGTTTCTCCCATGACAGTCTGATCAGCAATGAATTGATAAACTTCAAGTACTCCCAGGAAGAACACAACTTACTAATTAAAATGTTTAGAACAGAGCTGCCACGTGACTCCCATCCACATTAAACAAGGGGGTAACTATAGGCCTGTGACTGCACCCTATCTGACAACTTAAAGCAACAAACAGCAGAGGAACTGACACAGGGAGAAAGATGCTGCTACAATACAAATTAATACAAGTTAAACACACACAAGCACAAACACCATGTGCTTTACTTCACTGTAGTTATTGTTTAATAAAGATCAAGTTGTTAAGCTATACATCTTGCTATTTCAGCACAAAGACTCTGAAGGCAACGTTGAACTGGCCTAGTAAGATTCTTAAGAGAATCCAAGAACATGTCTCCAAGGAATATGGTAGCTTCATAAGACCAGCTGGTGCAGTTTAAACTATTACACAGTTTGTAATTCAATTAGAATGAGGCCTTTTGTATTCCATTGCTATGTGCTTTGTCAGGCATCCTCAAAAACAGGGAGACTTTTCTCTTTCTGTCCTTTTTTCTGTTCTTCCTGGAAGAACAAATTTTCTTTCAGCATCAACACTAAACCAAAATGTATCCAACCCCCACAACCCTCCCTAATAACAAAAAAACATGTAGTGTTATGAATTTATTTATACATGTTAATGTATTAGTCATATTGGTTTGATACCCTTAACAGGTTCCCTCCCACTCATCTCTGCCTTCAAAGAGACTTTTGCACACTTATATTTCTGCCATCTGTCTTTTCTGATCAAGAAGTGCAGAACTCACTGAAACTACTCTTTTAAAAGGGACCTTTCCTAACCCTAAGTACAACTCATTGCCAGCTCTTCCCTCTACAACTACTTTTTTCTTATACTCTAGCTCCATCTCTCATTCATCAGTAATATTTGTTAGCTTTTCTTCAACAGAGAGCTTCAAGGCCACTAGAGGTATCAGTGATAGCAAAAGACGCTATCACTGCAGCTTTTCCTTAGGACATCATTTAGATTTACTACTATTCAATTTTGAGTTCATTATTTCTCACTTCTCTTTCTACAGTCTTAAGTTGTTTCACACAGAAAATGTAACCCACTTCTCCCAGTTTCCCACTAGAGCAATCAACTAAACCAAGAGCCAAGGGCCATGGCCATGGGCACGAGTATCAGTGAAAGGTAAGGAGGTCAGTGTGCTTTGTTAGTCAGTGTATGTGTGCTTTTTGCTATTTAACAAGTGTGTTGTTGTTGACAGAGAAATTCTTCAATGAGAGTCTTCCTAGGACAAGGTATGTAATGGCCTTTTTGATCACTGATTGACAGTTGGTGCCTTTTTTCCCCTGGCTTTTATGGCATGCCAATGGCCAGCGTGTCATAGTTTATTTCAGCACATCCTTAAGGACTTCGTGAAATGAAAGAACGGTATTAACAGCAAACAAAAGATAAGAGGCAGGCACAACTACTCCATGTGAATACAAGATATTGCCAATTTTCCAATTCAGGGGAAAGCAGAACCTCCCTTAGCAGCTTATCTTACGAACACTTGTGAGTCATGTACAACTGGGCTACACAATTTGAATGAACGCAGAAGTCAACATTTTGAACTTCCTCTGGTTTGCAAATTTTAATTCAAAGAATTTTAAACACAGTATAAGAGAAATAAAATTTCAATCACTATTGAGACTGTGCAACTTCTCTGCCTCTTGCAGACTCACATATCTGAGAAACATCAGAGAGAATCACAGAATCACAGAATCACAAGGTTGGAAACGACCTGCAAGACCATCTAGTCCAACCGCCTTCCCATTCCTATTAGTACCACCAGCACTAAACCAGATCTCGTAGCTCCTCATCCAGGCGCCTCTTGAACACTGCCAGGGATGGCGACTCCACCACCTCCCTGGGCAGCCATTCCAGTGCCTGACCACCCTCTGAGAGAAAAAGTTTCTCCTAATGTCCAACCTAAACCTCCTTGGGTACAACTTCTGGTCATTTCCTCGAGTCCTATTATTTGCCTGGGAGAAGAGGCCAGACCCTTTTTCATCACAACCTCCCTTCAGGAAGTTGTAAAGGGCAATGACGTCTCCCCTGAGCCTCCTCTTCTCCAGACTAAACAATCCCAGCTCCCTCAGCCTCTCCTCATAAGACTTGTGCTCCAGACCCCTCACCAGTTTTGTTGCCCTTCTCTGGACACGTTCCAGGGCCTCAATGTCTTTCTTGTAGTGAGGGGCCCAAAACTGAACACAGTACTTGAGGTGCGGCCTCACCAGTGCTGAGTACAGGGGGATGATCACCTCCCTGCTCCTGCTGGCCACACTATTTCTAATGCAGGCCAGGATGCCGTTGGCCCTCTTGGCCACCTGGGCACACTGTCGGCTCATGTTCAGCCGAGCATCAACCAACACCCCCAGGTCCCTTTCCTCTTCACAGTCATCCAACCACTCATCCCCAAGCCTGTAGCGCTGCATGGGGTTATTGTGGCCAAAGTGCAGGACCCGACACTTGGCCTTGTTAAACCTCATCCCATTCACCTCAGCCCAGCAATCCAGCTTATCTAGATCCCTCTGCAGGGCCTCCCTACCCTCAGGCAGATCGACACCACCTCCCAACTTTGTGTCATCTGCACACTTACACAAGTCATCAATAAAGATATTAAACAGGATGGGCCCCAGCACCGACCCCTGGGGGACACCACTTGAAACGGGTCGCCAGCTGGACTTAACTCCATTGACCACCACCCGCTGAGCACGGCCCTCCAGCCAGTTCCTTATCCAACGGAGGGTAAAACTGTCCAAGCCACGGGCAGCCAGTTTCAGCAGAAGGATACTGTGAGAGACCATGTCAAAGGCTTTGCTGAAGTCTAGGTAGACTATGACAGCCTTTCCCTCATCTACCAGTCTGGTCACCCAGTCATAGAAGGAGATGAGGTTGGTCAAGCACGACCTGTCTTTCATGAACCCATGCTGGCTGGGCCTGATCCCGTGGACGCCACACACGAGCCGTGCGATCTCTCCCAGGAGGATTTGTTCCATGATCTTCCCTGGCACTGATGTGCCAGAAGAAAATACTGAAGAAATACTGCATTACGAGGTGTAGCAATGTATGAAAGGGCAAAACAAAAAAAAAGTGAAAATGACAATTTAAGTTTGCTTTGTAGAGAATACCTTTAATGTCTCCTGAAATTGAGTAAACTGGCAAAGTTGGACACACAGTGTCACTCTCAGACCATGTCATCAGAGCCATGATATCCCCAAAATGTCAGGACCATGTCCTGCTCCAGCTGAAACTGACAGCAAACTCATCAAACTCATGGTCACTGGATCAAGGCCTCAGTGATTGTGTCCTGATCTGAAATTTGCAGCTCATTGTTTTTATTCAGACAGACAAAGCAGACACTTCCCTTCGTTATAATAAATTTGTTTAAAGTTGTTATTACTGTAAGCCAACCAACAGTCCGATTTCAGTTCATTTGCTATATTAGAAGATACACCACTTAGTTGCTGTTCAAATCCCCTGAAATTAAAACCTTTCTGTTATATTTACATTTTATGTAAATTTATGTTACATTTACAGAAAGGGCTGTTAAGCACTGGAACGGGCTCCCCAGGGAGGTGGTTGAGTCACCATCCCTGGGTGTGTTTAAAATCCGTTTGGATGTGGTGCTCAGGGACGTGATTAGCGGAGGGTTGTTAGGGTAGTATGGTTGGGTTGTGGTTGGACTCGATGATCTTTAAAGTCTTTTCCAACCTAAGTGATTCTGTGATTCTGTGATTAGCTAGGTATTATTTCTGTAAACCAAGATTCTGTAAAACAGTTATAGTAGTTTTAATTTGCTTAATTTTCCAGTGTGATACAAATTCTGTCTTTTAATTAAAGAATAAAGAAAGCTTCAGGTAACCACAACAGTAGTACACAACTCAGAAGCAGAGATACATTTCTGGGTAAAATAAAGAGAAGAATAGGGAAAAGGGAAAGTTTGAAACATAATTTAACTTACAGAGTGTGTCTGTTGTTTTAATGGAACTTAAAGGTCTTAACACCTGTTATTTCGTCATTGTTGTGTGAATCGTTATTCAAGAATAACCAAAATTACTCAGTTTGGCTGCTTCATGTTATTAAGGAAATAATGCTACTTTTGTTTAATATAAGCAAGAGTCCCATAAGTATATTCTGCTGTCTAACTCCACTGAGATATGCTGTATCATACATATCTGATACTGTGCCATCCTAGTTTTCAGAATAAATGTCTTATTTTAGAGATAATCCATTTACTTATGTAAAAACAACAGTATTCAACAAAAAAGGAGCCAAGACCACTTACATATTCATGCATCTTTAAAACAAATCCTAGACTATCTTTAATTTCTATTATATTTTGATCATTTTTGGTGAAAGGGTCTCTACAAGGAGCTGCGCTAGCACAGTGCTTTCCAGTTCAGGTACTTTCACAAGCACATCGCTCTAACAGTCTTCTTGCTGCCATTATTTTTGGCCAGCACTTTTCTGCACTGGATTAAAACCAGAGTGCAAAAGGGAACAATTTAAATTGTTACCACCAGTGCTGTGCAGCTGCTCCTTCCACAGCAGGCTGGTGGTAAAGTCTGCAGTCTGAGTATCTCTGAATGGTACGTGGCAAGAGGTGACGAGAGCACCAGAATAACCAGGAATTCTCTTATTAATCTGGTTCCTGGCAACAAATCCTTCATTCTCTTACTTGTGAAAGTAGAACTAAAAGCACCACCTCCACAATTGGTGCTGGTTTTTAATTCAAGGCTCAGCATCCAATGAGAGGGTAGCACATTACAGCAGGCAGCCTGAGCCACTCAGTGGAAAAACAAGTAACCTAACCCACCAGTATGCAGCAACAGCCACAACGGGAGGGACACAGAGAGGTTACATCCCTCATGTTTTACAGTCCTGCAAAACTGAGCGTAGAAACAGACACCAGGACATGATCTACTATAGAATAGTAATAAAAAGAAAGTTGCCCCAAATAAGGTATTCTTCCAAGACTGGCTTATTGTCCTCTTATATTTTGGGCATTTGCCATATTCCTCTTTAATAAAAAATCAGTGTTACAATAGGTAAAAGCAAAACCCTGTCCAATTGGAACCTGCCTGTGAATACAGCACTTGGAATGTTTTAAAACGAACCAAGAGTCCCAAAGGCTCGAGGAAAAGACAGGCCCTTGGTTAAACGAGCAAACAAACAAACAAACTACAAAGCAAGACAAAGCAAAACAAGAAACCCAAACCAAAATAAAGGAAAAACAACACCTACAAAAAACAAACAAACAAAAAACCAAATAAAAAACACTGCCACCGCCCCCACTACACTTACGAAGAACATTGAAGGAGACGGGACTTGAAAATTGAATTAGAATCATAGAATCATAGAATCACTAAGGTTGGAAAAGACCCACAGGATCATCCAGTCCAACCATCCACCTATCACCAATGGTTCTCGCTAAACCATGTCCCTCAACACAACGTCCAAACATTGCTTGAACACCTCCAGGGTCGGTGACTCCACCACCTCTCTGGGCAGCTCATTCCAGTGCCTGACCACTCTTTCAGAGTAGTAGTATTTCCTAACATCCTGCCTGAACCTTCCCTGGAGGGGAGTATTAATAAATACTTATGGTGTATCCAAGTCCCTCGTTTATTAGGCATCCAACATATTAGCAACTCTACTCCACAAAAAGCAGAAATATCAGCAGGAGGAACACTACTATGAATAATGGGACAGACTGTGTCGGTGCTTCCAACAATACAGTTTATACAATTTATAAGAACAGCCTTTTTGCTCTCATCTACAGTCAGAGCTATTTTAGGTGTGACATGAAGGAGCAGCACTCTGAGTCCCCGGAGGTCTGTCTGTCTCTTGCTGCACTCTACCACACCACAATTAGCTATCTCACAACTATACATAACATCTCGCTCGCTTCTGTCAGAAGGGGCAGAGCTTAGTGGAGAAGGAGCAGTCCAGACAGGAGAGAGGCAAGAGGGCTTTTTACAATGGAAGTACATGTGATTAAAAAAACAAAAAAAGGAGAAATGTGAACCATTTCTAAGGCCAGCCCAAGAGAATGTGTAACTCATTCAAGACGATCGTAATGCATAAGCAACCCAGACATGAGAGCAATATATTAATTTGACTCACAGACCCTTTTTACTGAAGGCAGAAGGCTTAGGCTGATTAGCGTTCCCTTACAAAATACCATATTTAATTCTAGATTCAACATTTTAACCATTTCCATGGGGGAAGTAAAAAGGAATGTGGCTTGCACCTTTTTTTGTTTTTGTTGTTTTGTTTGTTATATCGGAACTAAGATATCTAAAATTGTCTCAATTCATGTCAATAAAATAAGACTAGGACTTACCGATATATCGTCACTAAAGTCTATCTCATCCAAATCAAGGTATTCAGGGGCTTCCATTATTCTTCTATGGACATTTTTGGTGACTCAGCATAGTAGTAAAGACCTAAATAAGAAAAGAAAAATAGGCAATCTAATGAAGTCAAAACCACATAGAAATAGTTTAAAATAGTTACTTGATCGTTGAAAGCATGTGAAGTACACAAGCAGGTCTTTGGGAGATCAATCCTTAAAGCAAAAAACAGTTTTTCTCCTGTACTCTGCAAATCATGGAATATCTTCTGTTAAGGATGCTATTCCTTTACTGCCCAGAACACAGCCTGTTACTCCTGTTTTCCTCTGCTCAGGAAGGCACACAAGAAATGAGAAGCACATGATGCACAGAAACCAAAATCCTATCACACCTCATCTCCACTCCTCCATACAAGCAACAACACAACACAGATGGTCCTTTACAGGTGGTGATTTATCTGTCCTCAGTCTCTACCTGCACTTCTTCCCAAGCAATAACCAAGGCAAAAACAGAAGTGTATCTATATGTCCACTCAGACATATAGATACACTATATGTCAGAGATCTTCAATACATCCTCACAGCAAGGGGAAAAAGAAGATAAAATTCTCTTTGCAAAGCAAGAAATTTGGCTATGAAATTCAGTGTGTACTTCTGAATAAAGTGGAGGTTTAACAATCAGATCAAAGACAGCAAAACACAACTTTCTAAATCCTAACTAGAGAGAATGCGTGTATTATCAGTAAAGGCACATAAAACAGAAGTGAAAGAGGATGCTACTTTAAAAGCTGGTAAAAAAATGATAATTGTTTTTACAAGATGTGAGTCGCTTTGCGAGTATCAGGTATTATGATGGGAGCAAAAGCAAACCGTGGTAGTACTTGTACATAACACCAGGAAATGCCTGAAGGAGAAAGTCCAGTTTATCCATATGACAACTGCCAAGAAATACATTTATGAAGAATGACATGTCATTCGTGCAGTCCAAATAAAATAATTGCACGAGTGATTTACATGTGGTTAAGTCTGTTGTAGGATAAGAGTTTTGAAGAATATCCATTTCTGCAGGTGTGACACTCACTGGCAGGCAAAACTGCAGCCACGGATCTCCTCAGCAGCACCCCGTACAAGCCCAAAGCTGATTCTAGGACAGCTGTTGTTGGAAAGTTATTGAAAGAAGAACTGAGAAACACGTTTGCAGTTTCAAGCTACAAAAGCTGGAAAATCAAATTTTTATTCCTCACCAAGTTACTGAAGGTATTTTTCAGTAGTTTTTTCTTGAAATGGAAACAAACAAAAATACCCCCACAAACATCCATGAATGCCTTCTTTACTATATTAGGATATTTCTTCTCCTTTCAATATTAGGGAGGAAGTCCTGGAGAGGAAAAAACAGGGAGGAAGGCAGCATGGAAGAACTTCAGCTATTTAGTTTCGACTCTCACTGTTGCTAGGGAGTAAAGCAGTAGAAAGGAGATAGCTACAAAAAGGTAAGAATAGTGTAACGCCCTCACTCCCTGTAAGGAAACGGATGTGGCTGCACCATAAAAATAATCAGAAGCTGTTCATTTTATAGATTTCCTGAATAACAAGTTTAATCTTAGAGCGAATCACTAAAATCAGACAAAACTCCTGCAAAGAAAGGACTTTTAGCTGTGAATAGAGGTGACACATCCAAGTGTATGAATTCTTCTCCTTCTAACAGATTTTGCTTTCTTGACATTGATTCTCAATAATTTTTTTAAGGTTTGTGCTTTAGCATGTTGTATATGAACAACATTACAGCTTGTTTCTGGCATCATCATGACAACCAAGTTCCTTTTGCAAGCCTAAGACCGCAGAAAAAAACAATTTCTGCACTGTTTGTGTACACATATAAACAGATAGTAATCACTGCTGCACAGGCACAACTTACACTTGGCCAAATGATACAGAATCCCCACTGTCAACCATTTCAGAGTGAACAACTTAAGAGCTGAAGCAGTTTCCGTGGAGCTCCTAGAATCTCCTCTATGTTGTAGCAGAGCAGAATAAGACGAAGAAATGGGACAAAACAATTAGTATGGATTCCTGTTATAGTGATATGCCCCATGGCATGTGTGAAGCACAGAAAAGAGTTTTTAAATAGGTTTTTAAAAAAACCCAGCATGTTTAACCTAAACAATTAATTATAATAATTTATATTTATTTATTTATTTATTTTTGCAATTAGAACTGATTTATTCAGGAAAAACAAACAACGAACACCAGTACCACTTTCCCATCATCAAAAACACAAAAACAAACTTTGGTAAAAGGTCTGCAGTCCTGACTGCCATATACGTCAAGACTTCCAAATGAAAAGATCTCAGTTTTTGAACTTTTTAATCATAATTTCAAGAAGTCATAGGAGCAAAATATCCAAAAAACTGCATCCATTTGTGCTAACGTAAAGATTGCCTTTCGCCCGGAGTCATACAAAACTCACCATTCCCATCTGCACTCCTGAAATGTTATTTCCACAAAATGTTAGGTTCTGTCTTCCTCAAAACATAAAGACTATGAAGCACAGAAGGGCTGAAGAGAAAGTCAGTAAGCAAAACAAAGATACTTCCTCAACAGAAAGCTTCACTTTCCAATGGTAGTGCTCAGTTACGTGTAAAGAAAGGACAAGAGACTCACACATTGAGGATTTTCTCCATGCAGTGAAACCAGACATCAGCTTAGAGAACACGCATCAAATGAGATTTCCCATGACTATACTTGGTGTCTTATTCAAAAGGTGCACTTTCTGAAACAGAGTAGAACTACAGTATGTATAATGCAAACCATATGGTAAGGATAGCACTCAGGTTGTGACTATTTTGAGACCTGTGCAGTAGCTGAATTCAGCATTCAGCAGAGGTATAAACAAACCAAATGGTATTCACAAGCAGATAATAGGCAATCTGCTCAAATTCAAGGTAAAAATAATTGCAACCAAAGTTGCAACTGCCAGCAACAGATGATAAGAGACAAAACATCATCCACAAATACTAAAGAATGGTGTTTTTATGGTTTCATGAGACAATGCCATCAGGAGAAGTCATATGGCTAAAAACAACACAGAGATGTGGCAATAGTAATACTGGTATAATAACATCTTGCATAAACTGCATTGCAACAGATACTAAGCAGTGATTATGCTGCAAAATAAAGCAAAACAGAAAAACCACCATCCTTCTCCTTTTCAAACAACAGCAGCAATTGCCACCGATTTTCCAAATTAAAAGATTTCCCCTGCTATTGTTCTAGGCTAAGCTTGTTTGTCTGAACCCTCTTCCTGTTTCTGAAAAGCATTCACTGTGACTAGGTAAATGGGGGAAAAATGACAAAGAAAGCAAATCACAGTAAAATCTAAACAAACAAACATCAAAAAGCAATTAAGTATTAGATAACGGGAACAAATCTGATAATTTCTGCAAGATCTAAAACTCACTCTAGGCTGATGGCATGCATTGCCTGCAGGTGAAAAGTTTACATTGCTTAAAAGTTCCTTTTCTGAGCTTCATCAAGCCTTGGATTTGTCTCACCACACTGCCTCAGAAAAGTCGCACCAAAAGCAGTGTCAAGGGACATGCCATGTAAGGATGAAGAATATTCAATGTGGGAATTGCAGGAATGCTTTAAAGGCATTTCTGCTACTGACTTTGCATTGTAATGCCAATGGCTGCCATCCTATCTATGCTCTTGCACAACAACAAAGAGGCTGCAGAGATGAGCATTTGACTGTCATTTACTTGAGTGAATGCAAAGACTCGTAAGGGAAAAGGAAAGTAAACTGCTGGATCGATGGGACAAGTCCAGTTGCATGACATCCAGAAGGCTAAATGCCAAGAGCTGCACTTTGGGTCATAACAACTCCATGCAGTGGTAGAGGCATGGGGAATAGTGCCTGGAAAGCTGCCCAGGCAAACATAAGCAAACTGTGCTCAGGCAGCCAAGAAGGCCAATGGTATCCTGGTCTGCATCAGAAACAGTGTGATCTGCAGAACCAGGGAAGTTACTGTGCCCTTGTACGCAAGCACTGCTGAGACCATACCTTGAATACTCTGTTCAGTTTTGGAGCCCCTCAATACAGCGAGGATCTCGAGTTGTTAAAGTATGTGAAGAGAAGATGACAAAGCTGGTGAAGGGACTAGACTGCAAGAGTTCTGAGGAGTGGTGGAGGGAAATGTGGCTGTCTAGTCTGGAGAGGAGGAGGAGGAGGGGAGACCTCATCACACTCCACAACTACCTACAAGAAGGTTGCAGTGAGGAGGCTGTCAGTCCCTTTTCTTGGGTGACAAGTGATAGGACATGAAGAGACAGTCATAAGTTATACCTTACAGGTTTAGGCTGGCTATTAGGCAGAATTTTTTCATGAAGAGGGTTATCAAGCCTTGCTGCAGGTTGCTTAGGGAAATGGTGGAGTCTCCATCCCTGGAGGTATATAAGAGACATGCGGATGTGGCACTGAGGGACTCTGTTCAGTGATGGGACTTGGTATGTCAGGTTGATGGTTGGACTTGGTGATCTTGAAGGACTTTTCCAAGGTGGTTGATTCTACGACTGTAATTTTGAATTCACTTCCCTCTGTCACTCTTATCTTCCTTGAATTCAGTATTGTTTTAAGGCAGTAGACTTGCAAAATGTGTATGTTTGAGTAACTGCCTGTTCCGTCCGGTATTTGTACTGTCATTCACATAGGTTTTACCCTGATACTTTAATTTCTCAAAAAAAAAAAAGAAAAAAAAAGAACTCACGTTGACATAAAGGATATTCACATTGTGCATGAACTTGAATCACTGATTAGAAGAGTCTGACACATGCAGGTAGTGTATTCTTTCATTGCCCAACATTTGCAAGAGTTGCAACTGACTTCTGAGTAGCCAGAGTATACTTGGAAGACATATTTTTTAGACAGTAAGGCATCTAAGACCACATTCGTCAGCAGTAACTACATGCTGAATTGACACTGTGATGCAGAGCTCTCTTTCAGACTACACAGCTATGATGAAGATCAACAAATCGCTCCATGATCACCCGAACCCCATAAGGTTCCCAAATTCTACAGTCCTCCACAATGTAAATTATGGAGTTGGAAACGCATTCATCTGTGTAGAAGGATATGTGAACCAGAAAATCCTTGTTCTTTCCTGTTTATTAGATATAGTGTCCCTTTACCTTATAACAGGTGAATGGAGCAGTTGTGAGGTGAATAATCTCTTTAAAAAGTTGCAACTGGCACCAATTTCTTCTAAACTGCTGCCCGTTCCTGGAGCTGGGACAGATCCTACCTGCAGTATTGTTGCTTATTTCAGTGCATGTGTATGTGGGAAAATGAGGTAGCAGGATATATACTTCTTTGTTGGGATACTGACATATCAGTCTTACAACACTGCTTAGCCAATTGCATTTATTTCCAGTAAAGTGACTACACTTGTTGTTTGGTTGCATGCCAGGGCTGACAATGTGCTTTATAGATGCAGAAAATTATGTTAATAAAACTAGAAATTATAGTGCTACTATCCACAAGCACAGACTTTTCTATGACAGTATTGTTTACTTAAAAGTAAACATTATAACATTAATGCTAAATTGCTTGCCCAGATTTTAAAGCAAACCTAACCAGTCAGTGTTTCTGCTTACTTGTCAGTTGCAGATAACTAAATATTTGCTTGTGAAGCCAAGCTGCTGTCTTCCAAATGCTCTCATTTAGTGTTTTTTCCCCCTCAGTAAATAGATGCATTCTTAGTTTCTCAATTTATTCTCTGACACCCTTCTAGATCTAGAAGCAGAAATATCGCCTGTTCACAATTTTCTGTGAAAACAACAGCACTAACAACAGCAAGAACAACCAAAAAACCACAGAAATTGTACTATTTGGACACAGATATTTTCAGTAATTAACAGATTTTTGTGATTCTGTGATTTTACTAAATATAGCAGCTCCTCTTGGTAGGCCCGATAGCCTTGACTACAGAAGGGTTCAAGAGTGACGTGCAGGTTATCTAAGTGGAGGTGGAGGAATTGGGGAAATGGATATGAAGAAGACCATTCAGTGGTGAGAGATCACCATTTCTTTGCATGATGAGCACACAGTTTATTTATCTTAAATTACGGTGCCTTTCAGAGGTCCTCCTGAGCGATATGGTTGCATAATTTCACTTCTGAAGGCTGGTAAGTAGGAGTCAGAATTGGAAACTAGCTAAGAGCAGGTCAGGATTGTATTTTTAGCTTCCTTTATTGCTTCCCTGAACAGAAATGTAGTTGGTGTGGAGCAAAAACAAAGCTACCAGTGAATAAAACACTTACTGCAAATCAATCAATTCTGATTGTTGTTCCATTCTGTTTTTATCACTAAGTCCTCAGCTCATCTTTATTGAACTCCCTACTTCTCACTGTCTACCTTCACTACGCAGTTTGATGAACGCTCCGCTCCTTGTTCAGCTAAGTTTGAGTATACAGAACTAAAGTAAAACGCGTTTTTAACAGTTCTGAAAGAACCGTTCTTGTTAATTTGAAACTTTGACATCACTGTCCCAATTTTTCACCCACTCAAGGCTGATTTTTGAGTCATGCAGCTTCTTCGTAATCTTGAACAAAAGGCATGTGGCTGTTTCTCTCAGCAGCAAACCTTTCCTTATCTAGCTCTGATTTTTGTCACCCTTGTCCATGTATGCTTTTGATTTTTCCAGACAACAAGGCTGTTATTGGCTCCTTCACTTCCTTCCCATGTGTCCTTAATTAACAGCGACGCCCACTAAAGGAGTCAGAGTCCTTTAGGCAGAGCACTTAAAATCCTGGGCTTTAAGAGAGTCGCATGTAATGAAGCAGGGGAATCTGAATAGCTGTCTGGAGAGTAGAATCCTGGATGGAAAGTAACAGAAGCACAAATGAAAAGGAGTTTCTCTATTTGTTTAAGTAATTTATAGCATGGAGTCGACCCCAAGAGATAGATTTTAAATTTAGCAGTAGGATGTCTGTGGTCTAGTTTCCAACTGTAGTAGCAAGTCATTGTGGCCAAATGACATCCAAAAAGTTAAAAATACTGCTGCAATATTTTGCTTGTGGTAAAGGAAAGCACACTGGTTTAAAAACTAGTCTTACCATCTGTGGCATGGAGGACACTGGTTATAAATTTCTGTATGCTCATTAAAGCTCTGATTTTTTTCCTGCATTTTCTGCAGTGGTTCCCACTAACGTAAGTAAAACACTGGTTAATCAGAACAAAGGCACTCTGTATCCATGTACAAATGTAGTAAATTGCACCACACAGAAGCACTCTCCTTCTCTCCCAGTTCACTATCTGTATTATTTTTAAACACAAGATAGGGCCCTGGGCAGCCCGATCTGGTGGGTGGCAACCCTGCCCATGGCATGGGGGTTGGAGCTCAATGACCTTTACAGCCCCCTCCAACCTAAGCCATTCTGTGAATTTATGAATCTGTGATTTAATGTGCACAAGTTTTAATCGGTCAGTGCTGCTCCTGTGCCTGGAAGATAATGAGGGATGCCTGTTTATCTGCCTTTTGTGCAGTCCTGATAAAAAAGCAGTTAGAGAGGATTTGATGTATGCTCTCAGACACAACACACTTGGCGCTAGCAGAGTTCTGTTACCGTTCTAGTTTTAGTAAAAATAGGCACTTGCAGTGGACCATGCTGATCACAGAGCTCTGCAGGAAGACTAATTGCTGGGTGTGCACTTTGATAGATGAAAGGACTGCATTTAGAACATTTTTTAAGACGTTTTCTGTATATCATTTTCCTCCAGTTGCACTCAGAATCTGTCCGTGTCTCGTGTGATCTGACTTGCTTTCTTTAACTGAATAGTCTTGTTTGATGAGAGAGGATGAAAACTCAGAAAAGAAGCTGCAAAGAAAGAACAGCTGAGAGAATCACACTGTCCATTTTGGATTATAAAGAGTGATCCGCATTGCCCAAATGGTGAAGTTTTTAATAATTTTCATCAACATTAGTGCTCCCAGTCCAGAAATGTATGAATTCTTTATGTTTCTAATGGCCCAATTCTATATGCCCCTGATTGAACTGAGTGACAATTAGCTTTGGAGCTGTGTTGACCTGTTTCTGTTCTCTTTGATGTATCAATCAATAGTAATAAAAAAAAGTAAGATCAATTTCAAAACCTCTTACAACCAAATAAGAAATAACAACCATATTGACTTCTCTAGTAATTGTCCTGGAAGAATGACAGTAGTTTAACTACATGAACAGAATGAAACACATTTACCAATCTGTGCTGGGAATACTGCAGTAGCAGCATAGGAACTGGATGTGAACTCTCACAGCCTCTTTCACAGGCTTATGAAAGTGTAGAATAGGACAGAAAACAAGAACTGCATAATACCTGTAGGAAAAGACAGATATTTCAGAGGAAATGCAAGGACTTCTGTGTTAATCTAGCAAGCTCCTTAAAAGGACATGAAACATAATCTGCTGTACATATGTTCTAGATTTTATAGAAGAGACTTTGTGAGAAGTATTTTCAGAGCCTGCTGGGATACAGTCAAGATTATGGCAATTTCCCATAAGAACATGTGTTTACCAGCTCCAGCTTCCTTTTGAAACTTTTGAAACACTGTAAAGAATTGCTTTCATGAATAACTTCTTGTTCTTTTTTCTTTTTTCTTTTTTTTGAACAGGCAGAACAAACAGGATATCTTGGTCATGAGCAGCACAATGCAATGAGAAGTACGTGCAGTTTGTTTATATAATGGTTATGCCCACAGTTATTTAGATGTGTATCCCTGTTTCTGCACACTCTAAGAAGCATTTAATCACTATTGTCTCTTTTTTGTTCTTCTGTTGAATACTTCCATCCATAAGAGTAATAGATAGTAAAATGGCAAGTACTGAAAACGTGGTGATGGATACCTGACATTACCAGCACTATGACAGCCAGTAAGCGTTTTAAATACGAGGGCTGCTCTGAAAGTAATGCCTCCCACGTTATTATGTTGGTATGTTGGTCCACAATGTCAGAGGCAGATGTTGATGGTATGACAGTAGAGGCTGAACCTTCCCACCAGTGTCCCATTACACACAATGGCTGTGAGCACAGTAAGGCAGTGAGTAGTGCACTTCAGCAGTGGTGACAGTGACACTGGTCACCTCTGATGCTGAGGATCTGTATGAGGGCGGCATGCAGGCTCTCATGCATTGCTGGCAAAAAGGCATAGCTACTGGTAGTTGAAAAACACTGAAAAACAGTATTTTGTAGCTGAGAATTTGCTCTATCAAATAATGTTGTCCTGCTTTCTGTATCTGTTGCATTTTCCAAGGAAAAAAACAGAGGACATCATTGCTTTTGGAGCAACCTACTTCCTTTTATTTCATTTCACACAAATTTACATGCCACCAAAATAACAGAAAATAAAGAAGTAATAAAGAAGTAACTGTTAACAACATCCAGCTGTACTAGTCTGTGCATCTCTTTAGAGATCTACTTGGAAGAATCCCATGGATTATGACCCTGAAGAGAAGTCCAAGAGTACTGGTCAATATACAGGGATCACCTCAAAGCTCAAGTAAAGTCCAAACCAACAAGTAGGAGTTCAGGCAAAGGTGGCAGAAGACCTAAACAGTGCATGAAGCTCCAGAGTGAACTCTGATGCGAGGTGGAAGCAGGGACAAGTGACCCAGCAGAGCTGCAGTCTGGTACTACGTGGAGTTGACCGCATGGGTCAGGCTTGCCTCAATCTCTAGAAATTTGTTGAAGAAAATCATCCTGATAAGCACTTGCAAATAGATGAAGGACAAGCAGGGGATCTAGAGTAGCGAGCATGGACTTATGAAGGCAAAACCATGCCTATCCAACCTGACAGTGTTGTCAGCTACAATGAGGAGAATAGCTTGGTGGATGATGGGAGAGCACTGGATGTTGTTCATTGAGGCTTGATGCTACCTCACCTAACAGAGAATCATGGAATCATAGAATGGCTTGGGTTGAAAGAGACCTCAAGAATCAACAAGTTCCAACCCCCTGCCACAGGCAGAACTGCCAGCCACTTAGATCAAGTACTAGACCAGGCTGCCCAGGGCCCAATCCAACCTGGCCTTAAACACTTTTAGGGATAGGGCATCCACAGCCTCTATGGACAACCTGTTCGAGCACCTCACCACCCTCACAGAGAAAAACTTCCCCCTAACATCTAATCTAAATCTCCCCTCCTTTAGTTTAAAACCATTCCCCCTTGTCCTATCACAATCTACTCATGTAAGAAGTTGATTTCCCTCATGTTTATAAACTCCCTTTATATACCGGAAGGCCACAATGAGGTCTCCCTGCAGCCTTCTCTTCTCCAGAATGAACAAGCCCAGTTCCTTCAGCCTATGTCTGTAGTAGAGGTGCTCCAGCCCTCTGATCATCCTCCTGGCCTTCCTCTGGACCCCTTCCAAAAGCTCCACATCTTTCCTGTGTTGCGGGCCCCAGACTTAGACGCACTATTCCAGATGGGGCCTCACATCCTTATTGAAGGGTGATTAAATGTGAGGACATGAAGGTCGATTCAAAGCTGGCTGAACATCCTGGCCCTGAGTGTTATGGTCAATAGTGCAACGTCTAGTTGAGGGCAAGTCAGTACTTGTGTAACCCCAGGGCCAGTTAAGCAGATCTGAACAATGGAAGAGAGTGCACTCTAAATTTGCAGATGATAAAATTCTGGAAGGAATGGAGAGCACACCAGATGAACGTGCTGTCATTCAAAGGTGCCTGGGCAAACTTGAAGATTGGGCAGGTAAGGAGTGCCCTGAAGTTCAGCAAAGGGAAATACAAATCCTGAATCTGGGGAGCTATAACCCCATGCACCAGTATGCACTGGAAGCTGACCTGCAGGGAAGGATCTGCAAGTCCTTCTGGCCATGAGCCAGCAATGTGCCCTTATAGTAAAGAAAGCCAGAAACCTTCTGAACTGCACTGGGAAGACAGTCAGCAACGAGTTGAAGAGGTGAACCTCTATTCTGCTCAGCCCCAGCAAGGCCACAGCTTAGGTGATGGGCACACTTCTGGGCTCCCCAGTGCAAGAATGATATGGACTTAGAGTAAGTCAGGCCCAGAGACACTGAGATGGTTCTGGGACTGGAACCTCTTTCATCTGAAGAGAGGCTGACAGAGCTGGGACTGTTCAGTCTGGAGAAATCTCAGGTGAATCTTTTCCATGTGTATAAATAAATGATGGGAAGTGCTGAACAACAAGCAGCCAAGGCTCTTCTCAGTGGTGCTCACTGACCAGACAAGAAACAATGGGCACAAACTGAAACACATGAAAATCCAACTGAACAGAAGGCAACACTTTTTTATCGTGGCAGTCGAATACTGGAACCAGCTGCCCAGAAGCATTTTGAACTCTATCTATGGAGACCCAACAGGACGTGGTCTTTAGCAACCTGCTGTAGCTGACTCTGCATGAGCAGAGGCACTGCACGAGGTATCCCCCAGGAGTACCTTCCAGTCCAAACCATTCTGTGCTTCCAAACTGAACAACTCTTATATTGTTAGCAATAATGCAACCTATCCATGACTTGTACCGTTGGGTACATAAAGCTGTTAGAAATCTCTTTGCTTACTTTTTCATTCTTTTCCCTGAGAAAGTGGGTTTTCATTTTTCTAAAGTTGTTTTTTTTTTTGACTGCAAAATATTCTAAAACTCCAGTCTTTGCTGTTGAAATTTCTTCTTTTAAGTGCACTGTTTGCCTCTAAATTTGCAGATGATAAAATACTGGAAGGAATGGAGGGCACACCAGATGAACGTGCTGTCACTCAACGGTGCTTGGGCAAACTTGAAGACTGGGCAGGTAAGGAGTGCCCTGAAGTTCTTTATATTCTTTTTTTTAATATTTTTTATATATTAAAAAAATATATTTTTTATCTTTATATTTTTTTTTAATAATTGGGGTATTTCATTTAAGAAAATCAAGTATATTTTATGGATAAGATACTGACCTTTGTATTGAAAAAGTGGCCCTTTTACACTTGAATAATAATAACTTAATGCTTCAAGTAACTAGCTTTAAAACAAAGACACAAACAAACAAAAAACCTTGTTTCTTGTAAACTTAGATCACTGGATTTTAAATTTACAAGATATTTTAAATCAAATTAGTATTTCTGCCATAATAGTACTCTCTACATTGAATAGAAATGCTTCAGCATTATAGATCCCCCCTCCACAATTTAAATGTGGAGGGTGGATCTAAAATGCAAATCATAACTAAAGATGAAGTTAAATATATATTCATAGAACAGTTTAAAGGGAGAAGCAGAAGTTTACTGCCATTTAAAGACCCTTTTTGAACAAGTGAAGGGAACAGCTACCATGCCCAAATACGGTCAGTGACTGGCAGGAAGTAGTATTCTGCAGCTTAGGTAAATGGAATTAAACTATCAATGTAAATAAGTAAAGTAGAACTGCACGATAATTTCTACACTTGACCAGTTTAATGCCCTCTGACAAAAAAAAAAGTCCAAGATGAATGACCAGCACATTATCTTCTCTCAGGAGTAAAAGCTCTTTTTCTTATATGGGAAATTACTAAATAAGGAACATACAGAAATTATTAGTTATATGCAATTTATGGTTCTTGTGCGTGAAGCTTATAACAACATGTAACAAGGAGAGAGGAAAGTGTGGTGCTGCAGTTGAAACCATACCCTGTGCTTGGCACCTCTGTGAGAGCACTGCTTTTCTTACTAGCATGAGCTGGCTGGTGGATAAGTGGCAGAACCAGACCCAGTTCAACTTCTAATGCAAAAGACTGCTGGAAGCTAAAGTAAATGACAGCACCTGCATTTCTTGCCGTTTGGCTTTGGATTGCATCAAAAGCAGCACCTGCATGTTCTACTGTAAGGGTGCAGTCTTCAGTACAGCTACTATCCTACTACGTATGTTTTTTTCTAGATCACTGCAAACTGATGGAATTATGTGGCATTATGGAAATAAATGGCATTATGGAAATAAGTTACAGTAATGGATGTAGTACAGCATAGCATGCAATACTGCTGTGTGTTGTAGCGAGTTTGTTGGCTAATCTTCCCCTCCATTTCTACATGCATGTGCAGCTGTCATTTACAGAGCTGAGTTGTTTGATCTGGTTTTGTTCTGCATGTTTGTGAACCTTAAAGACCACAGAAAAAGTTAGCTGGTGGGAAATATCTGAAACTATTGCCATATGAGCTACTCACGATGAAGTAAGAATGCTAGTGTTGCACAACTGTAGGGTATGTCATATTAAGAGCTAATAGGCGTGTAGTAATTCAAAGGGAAAAATTAGCCAAATCTAGCCAATCAAATACCTCATTTTTGACAGATCAGTTGACCTCTTATTTATTTGATCTTGAGTACTAAGCGGACAGCATGTTAGCTTTTCTTCTAGCTTGAATCACATACGCTGTTTCAGTTTTAAAATAACAAATACTCATTTCCAACTCCAAAGGTTTCCCCTTCTAGTTTGATTGAAACAAACATACTTATTTTTCTAGGCCTCGTTCCAGAAAGCTCCAGTGCATGCATTCTGGTTTAATGCTCAGAGTCCAGTTTTGTTTCTGCTTGAATCTTGAAGGAAATATAAAACTACAGGGAGGGAAGGACTGTTTTATTATGAGAAATCTGGAGTGATTCTCATTGAACAAATGCCTTTCAAGTTGTGTCCCTCACTAACAACTCTTCAGTTAGTCAGATCACTTAGTAACCTGAATATTGATCACATTGTTGCTAAATTGCTGCTTTCTTTTGGGAAAGGAGGAAGTGGACTTGCTGTTTTTTAGTATTAAATGTGATGGTTGTTTATTAAAGCACTAAGTGCAGAAGTATTTAGAAAAGTAAGAGGGAAGTAATTACCAACAATCAAGTAGTTCTATCTTCCCCCAAGTTGGGTAAAGTCCTAGTTGCACAGCTATTAATGAAAATGTGGAGCTCAGATGTCATTCTTAGAGTAAGTCTGCTTCTGGAGTAAGTTACATGGAGTACTATTCAGTGCTTTAAAAACCAAGAAACGAACAAAAAACATGAGGAATAAGAATGTCAGTAAGAATGCTTTACCATCACTGTGCATCCTGATGCATATGTGACTGGTACAGCGCCAGTCACTACAGCTGTTAAAAATAATTGATGTTAAAGTGCCTCAAGTTGTGAAGGATTTTCTGTGCAGTTCATGAGAGTAGAAGATTAAGCAAGTAAACCACACAATATTACCAACCTTAGCACGACATCTTTAAAATAAACTCCCCTAAGACTGCATTGGATGCAAGGTTGGATGACTGTGCGATCTTGAGATGTAGGTAAAAGACAACAAGTCTCTTTACATTGGATCAGAAAAAGATACATTTGTTCTCATCTAAAAATCTGCACCGAATATGCATTGACTTCATTAGGAACAGAACTGGGCTCGGAATTTGTACGTCTGTAGGGCTGCAGGTGGACTGTTCCTGCATGTCTGGAATGCAAGGATTTCTAAATCTTAATCTTAACATTTGTATATTTTAGGGTTTTTTTTTGGAAAATCATTGTGCACTGCTGCATTCCTTCTTCCCATCCTATCAGCGTAGCTTGAGCAATGATGATAATTGTGTGCTGATTAAAAGCAGCTTTTACTTTGACTTGCTTTAGAAGTGTGATACTGTTTATAAATTGCTGCTGTGAACTTTTAAACTCAGGAAAACTTCTGAATAAATGTGATAAGGGATAAAGCGGTCCCAGTCGCAGAATTTATTCTTTCATTGAAATAAATCACACCCTTTCTCAGCCTCACTGTTAACTTCTCATTTTTTTCTTACAAGTTGTTATTCAAAATTCAGCCTTACTCTTTAAAATCTCCTGCTTCTGTTGAGCTTTCCCCTTTATATTTTTATATTTCAAAGTTGACTGGACAGATAATTTCCTTTGTATGATATATTTTTCTTGGCTTATACTGAAGGAAGAAAAGTAAATAGAACAAACTCATACAAGAGAGGTTCAGTCAGCTAGAGACAAACCAGACACTAAGCAGGACAAGTAATAGAAAAAAATGTTATTACACATAATTAGAAAAAAACTTTGGGAGCCCTAAAAGGTAAGAAAAATTGGTTAATGCTTCAGACTGCATTGTAGTATCACAAATCCTTCTATGACTTAATAGTGTTAACATACTCTAACCATATCAACATGTCATTTTATTTGAATGCATAAAACTGAAGTGATATTCTTCAGAAGCGAACAACTCTTCGTTTGTGCTGCAGTATCTCCCTTTACATTCTTGTCTGTTTGAATATTTACTGATCATATTCAAGTTGCTTTCCCCTTAGTTAATGAAGGGAGTGTAAATATGAATGAGAAGCTGGCATGTAAGTTTACAGACAACAGCAAGTTGGGAGGGAGTGCTGATCTGCCAGAGGGTAGAAAGACTCTACACAGGGACCTGGATAGACTGGATCAATGGGCCAAGGTTAACTGTATGAGTTTCAATAGGACCAAGTGTCAGGTCCTGCATTTTGGTCACAACAACCCCAGGCAACCCTACAGGCTTGGGGAGGAGTGGCTGGAGAGCTGCCTGATGGAAAGGGACCTTGGTGTACTAATGGACAGTCAGCTGAATATGAGCCAGCAGTGTGCCCAGCTGGCCAAGAAGGCCAGTGGCATCCTGGCTTGGATCAGGAATGGTGTAGTGAGCAGGACTAGGGAAGTCATCCTGCCCCTGTACTCAGCACTGGTGAGACCTCACCTCAAGTACTGTGTTCAGTTTTGGGCACCTCAGTAGAGAAAGGACATGGAGGTGCTGGAACAGGTCCAAAGAAGGGCAGCAAGGCTTGTGAAGGGCTTGGAGAATATGGCCTACAAGAAGAGACTGAAGGAACTGGGGCTGTTTAGTCTGGGGAAGAGGAGGCTGAGGAGAGACCTTATTGCTCTCTTCCAATACCTGAAAGGTGCTTACAGTGAGAGCGGGGTTGGTCTCTTCTCACTGGTGACAGGTGACAGGATGAGGGGAAATGGCCTCAAGTTGCACCAGGGTAAGTTTAGGTTGGATATCAGGAAGAACTTCTGTACGGAAAGGGTTGTTAAGCACTGGAATGGGCTCCTCAGGGAGGTGGTTGAGTCACCATCCCTGGATGTGTTTAACAACCCTTTGGATGTGGTGCTCAGGGCCGTGATTTAGTGGAGGGTTGTTAGAGTTAAGGTAGTATGGTTGGGTTGTGGTTGGACTCAATGATCTTTAAGGTCTTCTCCAACCTGAGCAATTCTATGAGTCTATGATTCTATAACTGGATTATGCTTATACTGAGCAGCTCTGCCAATTGACAAGGACAGAAACAGACACAAAGAGACAAAAGAACAGAACTGTTCTTTTGCTTCCAAAAGAACAGAGTCTTCAGTAAAAGACAATATGCTGCTAGACAACAGGGAACATACGCAGCAGTAAGACAAGGTGTGATGGCTGCAGAGGCAGTGGTCTTAGCCAAGACGAGCTGTGCTAGGACCCTGCTCTGTGCTTGGGCCAGAAAGCCCAAGTTTTCTTGATTTCATTCCATAATGCAATTACTGTATTCCCTGATTATGGCAGTGTTCCTAAATGTGTTAAAGAGCTTTCCTTAGGCTATGCAGTAAAACAGCAAACATAGTACAAAGATAAATTAATTTCTGGTAGAAGTTCACCATTACAGTGAAATATGAAGATGGCAGAACTAATTTCAGCATTTGGGGTATTTCCTACTGCTGACAAATAATGTGCCTTCCTGAACTGTAGGTTTTAAATGAATGATAGGCTTTTCATTGCTATGTATTTAACATAATGCAAAATTACACTGTTCTATTTGTTGGACAGAAAAAAAAAAAAATCTTGCTTTGATTCTCTTTCTATTTCTTAATGTCAGGGAAAAAAATTCAGATGCTTACCAGATTTCAAGCATTAATTGAAACAACTATTATGCGCTTATTTTAGATATATAAAGCCTCTCCTTTCCACCCATGAAGCTTGTTCATCTTGGGTTACTATACCATCTGATACTTAGGAAAGTTTAACATGTTTACTTCTTTATCTCAAACCTGCAACTATAAAATGTGATATTATCACCTAATGAAAAAGCAACCATGATGACATTCTGAGAATTAAAGTTTAAGCCTTTAAGATTAACTATGCTTAAGGAAATAGTTTTTTGCCAACCACTATAGAAGTATTCACATCTCATTTAATTTACATTTGATTGAAAGTTCAAATAAATCCTCAAATATTTTGGTTTAATAGTTACGAAATGTAGAAAATAAAATCCCATGTGGCATTTAGCAGGATTTCTGATTTACAGTTGAAGTAGCCATTTAATTGACAGTGAATCATAGAATCATCAAGATTGTAAACGCTCTTCAAGATCACCAAGTCCAACCATCAGCCTGAAGTGGCACTGAGTCCCTGCCTATCAGATGGGTTTTAAGGTCCCTTCCAACCCCAGCCTTTTTGTGATTCTGTGATACCCTCAAGCAGTTTGACAGTCTTGTCTAACTTGGTATCATCTGAGAACTTATTGAGGGCACACACAATGCCCTCACCCAGGTCATTGATCACAGTGTTAAGCGTAACTGACCCCAAGACTGAGCCATGAGGAATACCACTGGTGACCAGCTGTCCACTGGACAGGACTCCATTCACGGTGGCTCTTTGAGCCCAGCCATCCAGACACTTCTTCACCCAGTAAATGCAAACCTATCCAAGCCATGAGCATCTAGTTTCTCCAGAATACTGTAGGAAACACTATAAAAACTTTGCTGAAGCCCAAATAAAAAACATTAGCAGTCTTTCCCCCAAATACTAGTGGGTTCTCTTTCATAGAAGGAGATCAGGTTAGTCAGGCAGGACTTGCCTTTCATGAACCCATGCTGCCTTCAGCTGTTCACCCAACTGTCTTCTATGTGCTCTATGATCATGCTCAGGATGACCTGCTCTATAACCTTCCCCAGTACCAAGGTCAGAGAGGCAGGCCTGTAGGTTGTTCAGCTTTTCAAACTCCCAAAGACCAAACACTGTCACAAGCGCAGATGAGACTGAGTTTTGCAGCGCTAACTTTCACTGCAGATTTGCAGACACATGCAAAGCCACAGGAATTGCTGAATTTTCAAATAAAGAAAATACTAAGCTTATGACTTATGGTATAGTTTCAGTAAGAGATCAGTCCTGTAGAGCTGTAACTGTTAAATCAATAATCCTCTAGTGGATGGATTCAAATGGTGGCAGAGCCCATCACCAGAAATAGTCATTAAACCTCTTGGTTTTTTTTTTCTTGCAAATGACTTAACTTCCTACTTATCCACAAGTCAGTTAAGGCTTGTACAAGTTCTCTAAAACTGTAGCAGGACCTTTTAAGCGGTTATTTCCATATTGAGGAAACTGGATCTAAAGGAGATCTGTGTGGTCTTTCAGAATCAGATGGCAGGCCCAATAGGACAGGAAATACAGGGTTGTGTTTTTGTATATATACAGGGAACAAGAGTGCACACAACAAGTAATTTTACAGAATATCACACACTGTCTAATGTACTACAGAGCCTAGAATTCAGACTTAAACTGAATGGATTTGCTGCTAAAGTTATTGAGATTTCACCTGCCAGCCTGCAAAACAGCACTGCCAAATCAAGCAGGCTCAGAAACTGAACTCGGAGGAGAGGAACTGAGGCCCTTGAAGTCACAACACACATTCACTCTTCCGTTCAGAACTTTGAAAAGCTATCTCTGAGTATAAGAAAGAGGAGGCACTGGCTATACCCATGGTTTTACCAGTGACGGACATAGCAGTTCTGGCAATGGCTGCACACGCCATCTCCTTCAGCCAAGAAGGGGCACCTTATAGGATTCCAGAGGGTGTGAGTGTGGGACACAATGAAGAAGAAGACCGTCACTTCCTTAATGTACACTAGCTTTAGTTTTCAAAGCAAGAAAGAGAATAACATCTCTCTGCAGAATTATGCTGGTCTGTATAGAACACCGGCAATTTTTTCACTTTCTCAGTGTTGTAGAAGCAGTTTTCTTCGAAGCCAATGTGTTATGCTGCCGTCCAGGAGAAAAAAAAATGTGATCTACAAATATTTTTAAAAGATTTTGTAAGTATTCTAATTGTTCGAGCATACTGTTTGGTTTCTCCATTTAGGGGGAAGGAATTTTTGTGGCTGTTGGTTCTGGTGAAACTTGCATTTTTCACGCTGCAGTTGGAAATCTAGAATACACACAGGGAACATTGCATTACGCTGTACTTGTGGTTCAAACATCACTCACTTCCCTGTCACAGCAATCAATCCTAGCATGTTTTTAAAATTTAAAAAGAAAAAAAACAGTTGTTATTTGTTCGTTTTCTCTTGGATCCCAAACTCACATTTCAAGAGCCAAAACTATAGCAATGGGTTGATAGTGCACTGTTTTCTTTTGCAGGTTCTCATAAGGTTGAATTTATGATTAATCACACTACACAGCCCTTGTAAGCAAAAAAAACCAACCCTCTGAAACTGTAGGATTTCACTAATAAATTCCGTTAATGATTTTTTTTCCTTTGCTTATTGAAATGGTGAAAAAAAAACAATGTATAAAGCTAATGGACTAAAACTAAAAAATACAGGCAAACCAAGGGAAAAATTAATGACATTTCATCTCAAGATATGAATAAGAATAAATTATACCAGAAGCACAATCTGGCTTAATTGGTAATAAAACAGAATTTGTGTAATGGAGGAAAATCTGCCAGTGATGGATTTTGGAGCTCTGGATGTACAAAGTCTCACACTGTAATTGGACAAGTGGTAACTCATTCGCTGTATTCCTCTGTGCTTTGAAAACGTTTTCTTAAACAAGGAATCTTCAAAGAAGTCTTCAAATATGTTTGCTTTGAATGTCAGTAATTTAATACTAACCCTAAATGCGGGTTAAAGCAATGCACGCAGATCAGAAGACTGTATACGGTCAAACTCTCCCTGGAAAATTATGATTGAGCAGAAGTGTTGGGAATTAGCATTCCTCAGTCACTTCAGAAATGTGAAATTTGTTAGGGGAAAAAAAAAAAGCAAGCTTAAAAGATAATACATCTTTTTTTCCTGTACTTCCTGAAAAAAATTAGGAAAGAAGAAAAGACACTTTCTCTTCCTTAGTGTGACTCCTCTGAGAAAAAGACCACATATTTCTGATTAGAAGAAAACCCCACTGAAAATGGAATTTATGACCTTACAAGTGGAAATACAGTTGCTGAACTAAGAAAATCAGGTTGAGTGATGGTCTGGTGTTGTTATTGTTGTTGTTTTCTTAGTTAGTTATTTTTCCATAACTGCCTCTTAAATCAGTAAATTCTATGGCACAAGGAAATTTTATTTCATGTTACCTATCTGTTGTACTTTAAATATCAGTGGTAATGCAGGAAGGTCATAAATGTGAATACTCAAGAGGCTTACACGCATCACCGAGAACAGTAAAATGAATGGCTACACATCTGCAGTCTGAACTTTGAGATGAATACAAGCAAATCGTGAATGCGCATTTTTCAAGTGATTGCGCTCATTATTTTCCATTGACTCATGGCTGTTGGCAGAAATGAATAATACATTTTAATATAGCATAGAGGTTCAACAATGAAATCCAGAGATTATGTATGGGTATATATCCATCTTCTGTGCATACATAATGTTAAAGCTATAGGTTGTCATCTGTTTTTAATACTAAAACACCAAATAATTTATAATGCAGAACTGTAAAATATATATAGAACACTGCATCAATCATGTACAAGTACTAGCGCTGTTCAACATTTCTGTAAATCCTCCATTAAACTTAGATTTGAGACTGAACCAAAGACTTATATGCATCAAGTCATGGTTGCTTGAAGCACTGAAAGAGAGACATAAAATGCTGCTCTATTTCAGGTCAAGATTATTTGCAGTTCACATCATTATTTCAAAGAAAACTAATGACTGAAATACACCACACTCCACATTAAAGACAATGCTTATTTCTTTTCCTTAATGCAGGAGGCAAACTGCTAAATGGCAGCTAGGATATCGGCTGACTGGACTCCTAAATTATTTGATGCCATCAGTACTCTCCTAACACAAACAGAGAAACAGCAAAGCTTTACGCGGCTATTTAGTAACACCATCACATAAGAAGGAATAAATATCTGAATACTAGCAGTCTTGCTTTGCATTTATGCATTCCGTATCAAGTCCCACAATGGACCGTAAACCATGAGTCAAGACGTGACCTCTTCTATATGTAAAACACACAGAAAAATTAAACTTCAACTATTATGTCTTCAATGGCTGCTGGGGGTGCACAGCTCACGTATCACCTAAAATGATTCCATAA
Organism: Pavo muticus; assembly: GCA_016647715.1. NCBI lineage: Eukaryota > Metazoa > Chordata > Aves > Galliformes > Phasianidae > Pavo > Pavo muticus. The sequence continues at coordinate 495,406 of JACDJE010000278.1, forward strand.
CAACACAAAATTTTACCAACGTAAAGAGGAACCACGTTGCAACTTGTGTAGCGTGCTTGTATTTACTTGAGCAAAGCTTTAAAAAATGTTGATTTCTAGGAAAATTAAACATAACGCTGAGAAAAGTAGTGGTGATGTATCATTCCCAATCAACTTGAGAAGAAAGGGATCCATACAAATATGCATGACATATTGCTTTAACAACAGTTTACTCCAGGTACAATTCTAAAAGTACTCTGCCATAAAAATGTTCACAGCTTCTAAAGTATTTTGGCAAAAGTAATAAGTATTCAACATCTGCAGAGCTGTTGCAAGTTCCTGAGCTACACAAATAATAAAAAGATGCCTTCTTTTTGGTAGCCTAGTTCTTGTGTAAAAATCCTAGTAATGGCATCCACAGGGAACCAGAAACCTGGCCCTAAAGAAATATGGAGCAGCAAAAGGCTTATTTCAAGCACCACTCCTAACGTAGGCTCCAAGTCTCATGTTAGGATGAAATCAAGCATAGCAGAGCTCACTCTTTCCAAACCATGTGCTGGCTTGGGGGGAGGTGGGGAATTCTGTGTCAACAGTTTTAATAGAGCAGATGTGACTCACTGCACTCTCATTTAAAAATCAGAAACTCAGGTCTCTCTTTTTTCCTCTGAATCAGTGGCAGCAGCACTGGGAGCTGCAGAACGGGAGCAGCAGGTCTTCAGGAGATGTTTCTGCTGTTGGTAAAATCAGTTAGATTAAATCACACAGTCTGACACTGCAGTTTCACAACGTGGAACTCAAACCTTGGCTTTTGTTTGTCTCTCTCGTGCCATGCAACACTCTTACTCGATTTGTCTTCCACAGCTCATATCTTCTGTGATTCATGGATCACAGAGAAAAGTCTGAAATTAATCTAATCAGTACACCATCCCTATAAATCTTCCTAATTTCTTTTTCTTTTTGTCACTGAAGAGCACACTCCATTTCTAAGTGTTGTCTCAACAAACCAAATAATGTGAGATATTTTTGCTCACCATATTCTGAATGCTGACAGCATCCATTAGAGCATGTTTGGGTTTTTTGCTTGTTATCTATTGTAAAGATCAGGAAAAGGTACTTCTCATTTTCTTATATCTTTCATTTTCTCATTTAAATTCCTCAGCCCAGTTCAATAATCATCCATTAGAATTTCAGCATTGTGTAGTCCCACTGTGGCCCATTCAATTAATTTCAAAAATATCTTGGGAAAATACTAATGCCAAATGGTACTCTCTTAAGTTTACAACATTCAAATGCTGTATTAAAAATCAATAACTTAGAACTTGCCTCATTTACATTTGCCTGCCAAAATATATATCCTGCATTTAGTCCCATGGTGATTGTTTTTTTTTGCTTCACGTTAGCTTTAATTATAAATTCAAGGGAAAGCTCCTATGTAAGTGGCATTCCATTCCAGGGTGACAGAGCATGGAGTGTATCCTGCGATGCTGCAGTGTAAGCTGGGATCTGGCGTCCTGGTGAGCAACCAGCAGTACTCAGTCTCCCATCTGGCAAACCGGTCAGCCTTGGGCAGGGCACACGGTGCAAAGCATAACATATAAGGAGACTGCGGTGAGAGGCAGCCCCAAGCTGAGTGGAAGGAAGGGAAGCCATCCAGAGGGACCTGGACGGGCTGGAGAAGCAGGTCCATGAGAATCTAATGAGGTTCAATAAGGCCAAGTGCAGGGTGCTGCATTGGGTCGGGGCAATCCCAGGTATTGATACAAACTGGGGGAAGATCTCCTTGAGAGCAGCCCTGCGGAGAAGGACTTGGGGGTCCTGGTGGACAAGAAGCTGGACACAAGCCAGCAGTGTGTGCTTGCAGCCTGGAAGGCCAGCTGTGTTCTGGGCTACATTAAAAAATGGGTGGCCAGCAGGGAGAGGGAGGTGATTGTCCCCCTCTACTCAGCTCCTGTGAGGCCCCATCTGGAGTACTGCATCCAGGCCTGGAGCCCCCAGCACAGGAAGGACGTGGAGCTCTTGGAGCGGGTCCAGAGGAGGGCCACTAAGATGATCAGAAGGCTGGAGCAGCTCTCCTGTGAGGAAAGGTTGAGGGAACTGGGCTTGTTCAGCTTGGAGAAGAGAAGGCTGCGGGGAGACCTCATTATGGCCTTCCAGTACTTGAAGGGAGCGTATAAACAGGAGGGGGAATGGCTGTTTATGAGGGTGGATAGTGATAGGACAAGGGGGAATGGTTTTAAACTGAGACAGGGGAGGTTTAGGTTAGATATCAGGAGGAAGTTTTTCCCCCAGAGGGTGGTGACGCAACTGGAACAGGTTGCCCAAGGAGGCTGTGGATGCCCCATCTCTGGAGGCATTCAAGGCCAGCGTGGTCTGGTGACTGGCGACCCTGCACATAGCAGGGGGGTTGGAACAAGATGATCTCAACCCGGGCCATTCTATGATTCTATGATGAAAAGAGCAGACCCTGAAGGTAAAAGCTTTTTCCCAAAATTCACTCTCCTCATTACTTAGAACAACCCTCTTTCATTTGAGATTACTGAGTTAATTACACAAAGTTGGTTGCATGTGTGTAATACTGTGGGTAAGTTCTTTTAAAGTAAACAAATACTATGAGATAAGACCTAAGCATTTTACTGCAAATAGAGATATCAGTTTATCTCACAACTAGCACCAGCACCTGACTATTGACATATTTGCATGTATCTTTATTTTGATTAAAAAAACTGACAAAGGACAAAACCACGATGATTCTGACATTTTACTCCCTAGACAGAGCTTATAATTTTGCTTGCTAAAATTATGAGTTAGATGGTGCGAGCTACTGCAAACTTAAATGCTGTCAAATACAAACTTTTATTTCCATTAGTTTCAGGGAAATTTCAAAATTCAGAGAAGAACAATCAAATTATTCTTGAGAGATATCTACGACTGAGATGAGAAAGTTCTGAAACTGTCATTCATTTTCAGTTAAATGATCAGAAATAGATCACAACAGCACTTTGTGCTATCCTGTACAAACCACTGCTACTCTGTTGTTGATGCTTTTTAAGCAGTACAGGCAGCAGATATAACTCAATACCAGTGAAACAGATCAGAGCTGTAACAAAAGTAACTCCTAACTACAGAAGCGTTGCTGTTATTTTAGGATCTAATTTTGTAGTGTTGCCTCTAACAGATTCTAAAAACTCTCTGAAAATTAAATTTCGGTTTTGAAATAAAGAAATATGTGTCACTGCATCAAAAATTAACATCTTATAAAATGTGTGCGTTTGGGGCATTCCTTCACATACACTGACTCTCACACAGAATCTGACAGAATGGTCACACTTCAGTATTTTCCAAAAAGATGTTTTCTTCATACAAGGGCATAATCAAGGCTACTCAGAAAATCAGGCAGTTATTGCCATTTCTTTTCCCTCTCTGCTCCTCCTCCAGCATTTTATTGCTTTAGCCTGTCTAAGCCCTATACATTCACATCTTCACAGTGCTTTCAAGGATGCTCAACAGTATGGTTGTACTGTCTTACAGCCATTCAGAATCTCTATTAAAAGTGAGAAAGCATTATTAATCACATCTAGAAACTGGAAAAGAGATAAAGGGATGCATGGCAAGGCACAGAATAGCATAGTAGAAGGGCTAGGATCAGAAATAGCATATGGGAGTACCTCTGTATATGTTCCTATCTCCAGACCATATTGATTGCTGCCAGAACAAGAGCTGCTGGGGAACAGCTCTCACTGCAGTACATTTCTTCTATATAGCAAAAGCAAAGAGATTTAATTTGGGAACCAAATGCTAAAGCATGCAGCTTTTGTGGCCAATTGCCTCATAATGAATTCAGTTTCTCACGCAGCAACATACAAGACCCCATCACAGAGGCAGGGACATGAGCTGGTCAATGTTGCCTTGCCTGTATTAATTACAATGACATCTCTTTTTCTTCTGTGCTACTTACCCCATTATCTACGTGCTTTCCAGATCCATTAGCAAATGAGTCAAGATATCTGTTAAGCATCCCTGGCCGCTATATAACCTGCCAAAAAGGGGAAGAGTGAGGAAAGCACCAAGTGGCTCTACCCCTCCCTTCCAATTTGTGAGCACCTGACTTTGTAATCATCACAATATCTTTGAGCTGTTTAGGTATTGTCCAACAACGGCTGTGTTTTCCTTAGGAGCACAGAGCCAGCTTTGTGTGCAGAGCCCATTCCTGCAAGAGGACTTCTGCAGCATCATGCAGGATAACGAGGGTGAGTGAAGAAGACAAAGTACACCAGGAGCGATGAACTTAAACTCTAGCACCTTCAAACTATGTGTGGGTGCTGTTCAGGAAAGGGCTATATCTTCTTTATAATGCTAGATCATATTAGAAAAAGATACTTCTATTAACAATCCTGCTACTCCAGTTTCCTAATACATTTTCTCCTCATTTTATAGTCTGGTAAGTGAAAAAATGTTAGAGAACTCATTTAAGATCCCCTTGTGCTAGAACTAGGCTTAGCAGGTCAATGTTCATGTTATTCTGCCCCATCCAGCACACCAGTGCTGTGCTTCTCCCTCAGGAGGGCATCAAGGACAGCCATAAGACATACTTCCTTTCTTTTTTTTGCTTAAGAAAAGATGAGGACTACTTTATTTTATTTCAGTTCAATCATTTAACTACACAGAAAACAGTTTCTTGGCAGATAAGTAAGCTGTAACATCCTAACAGGCTGAAAAGCTCAGCTTCACCTTATTCTTCTCCAGCATGCCTCGTGTCATGGCAACACATGCCTTGTTAGAGTCTATTCTGTACTGCTCTTTGTTTGACAGTATTTCCTTTCATGTGAAATATATTTATGGCACTAAAAAATTTGCATGAAATCATCTTTTTAAGTCCTAGCTTCGATTTCCAAGTCATTTTTTCTTCCTTGTCCTTGTTAAATAACACAAATGTTGTGCAGTAAAAGAAATTGACACTCGGCACATCTTCTCAGTTTGCATCCTCAGATGCAGATTAGTTTCCCTGTTTTCTGACTTTTTTTGGTTGTTTGGTTGGTCAGAAGGGAAAGTATATTTGTGCATGAAAACATTAAAGTCTAACGTGGAAGTACACTTCTTGCTGTCAAGCTTTGCTCTTTCGGCACAGCACCTTAATTGGAAGCACACTTCATTGAGAAGTCTGTGGGTTAACAATATCAAATCTGACTAAGCCTAAAAATAACCCTTATTACATGCATTAAGCAAAGAAATAAAAGCAAATCAGAAACAACTTCTCTTAAAAATGCAGTGAAGTCAGACAGATTTCTGCATGCAGTAAATGCGTAGTAGCCGTGTTAGTGTCATCACTGATGTTTTTCCAAGATTTTTCTTTCTGACCTGAAAGAGACTCTCACAGGAATGGAAAACTGCCAGAACTCTCTCCCAACCTCTGAAGCCTTCTCTATAATTCCATACAGAGGGAAATTAAATTCCAAAATAAACTACTAAGCACGGTGGAGAAGAAAACTAGGCAGTATCAGTACGAAGGGACACACGCCCAGATGCAGTGCAGTCACAGACAACACAGTAGAGAAGCAGCGGGCATGAGGTCAGGAAGGGATTTCAGCATGTGTAGGAGTATCCTTGGTAGAGCTAATCTAGACAGCACAGTTAAAAATAGCAGCTAAGACAGATCAAAGTAGCCTTCAGCATGGCATGACAACCTATCCAGAATGCTTCGATAGTGCACCCTTAAGTCTAGGTTGGCAGGTTTTCACATCGCTTACAGATTAAAGGTAGAATCACTGACTCATTTACATTGGAAAAGTCCTTCAAGATCATTAACTCCAGCTATCACCTTGGCATCCTGAATGCCATCACCAAGCCACATCCCTTACTGCCATCTCCATACATCTCTGGAACGCCTCCAGAGATGGAAACTCTACCATTGCCCTGGGCAGCCTGTTCCAAGGCTTGATAACCTTCTCCTTGAAGAAACACTACAAATGTCCAAACTAAGTCTCCTCTGGTGCAACTTGAGACCATTTTATCCTTTTTCCTTTTTAGCTTTTTTTTTTTTTTGGAGATCTCTTGTAGTCAATGTCAGCTTTGCTATCATAGAATCACAGAATGGCCCGGGTTGGAAGGGACCTCACGGACCATGAAGCTCCAACCCCCCCACTGCAGGAAGGGCCACCAACCTCCACATTTAATCACATTTCATACCAGCCCAGGCTGCCCATCCAACCTGGCCTTGAACACCTCCAAGGATGGACGGGGCATCCACAGCTCTCTGGGCAGCTGTTCCAGCACCTCACCACTCTCATAGTAAAGAACTTCCCCTGACATCCAACCTAAACCTTCCCTCTTTCAACTTAAAATCATTTCCCCTTGACCTGGTGTTATCTGCCCTTTCGAAGAGTTGACAGTCATCTGCTCCTAAGTAGTACAGATGTGTCCACATGAGCTATATTCATGCTACTCAACTTTAATGTAGACACATCCAGAAAAAAAATGCTACTACAGACACGTTCATCTAAAAACTGTATTTAAAAGAAAAGTCTGGGAGCACAGTGTAAAGCATATGGGACCTGATGAGGAACACATGCTTGAGGGAGTGTCCATTTTACTAAACTGGATCAGGAGAGCTCACTTCTCTCCCTACACAACCTGCTTTTCTTGAACTCCTGGAGGACACAACATGAAGCTGCAGGTTGGCCTTTCCTGTGGGGACTGGCAGATTTAGGCCAGACTAATTGGAATGTTCAGGTACAGCTACTCACCCAGTTTCACTGTCTAATGAAGAGATAGTGTTACACTCTACAGGCAGCTGGAGGCAACAGTGTTATGTGTAAATGGCACTCATTCATCTTCATAAAGCACTAATGTGGGATGGCTAAACCCTAATCTAAGCAGGCACTTTAGTTATCCACTGTTTCAAGGCCAGTTATTTCAGAAGAGCATCGAGACATCAATAACATCTTCATCCACAACTGTTGTTAACAGGAGCAGAACAGACTGTAGCACAGCAACCTGGTAGTTGGTCAAGTCCTTTACTGTCAGCTCCTCATCCCCTCAAATGGTGGTTTGTTGCACAGGGAGCAAAGATTGCTGTACAAGCACTAAGTCACAGAGGCCTCTCAAGGATGGCTTACAACAGTTTGTCCAGCAAGTGACCAGAAGGATTTACACACATTCCTAACCTGCATTCTGAACAATACACTCCAGGGAGATGTTGCTTGCCTTTTGCTAAACCACAGCCAGCACACAGGTTCAGAAGGAAGGCAGCTCTTCAGCATGTTTAGCTGCCTTACGAGGAGAGAATAAAGGCAAACAAGCTAATTCTGCTTCAGACAACTGCAGTTCTGGGTGGAATCAAATCACTACAGCAAGGATTACATCTGGGCTAATTTACCAAGGGAAGAAGAGAGTGAGTGAAGGACAGACAGTTCTGAGCAGAAGGGTAAGAATCCTGTGCTGTTGTCTCTCCGTGGAAACCCTAAAGACATGCTCTGCTGTGCTCCACGTGGCTGCTCAGACCTGGGCTCATGAGCACAACCGAAACTCCAGGCACTCAGGCAGCCCTGCTCACGACATTTCACCTAAGAAGTTTTTCTTGAGGTGCTTTAACAGAAAGCACACAGAGAAATACATTATCTCGTCCGCAGTGGGAGCATCACAGAAAAGAGCAGGACTGCAATGTTGTTTGCTAACGTGTTTCATCTGCAACCCTCAAGAGCAACTGTGAGAAGGTGGCAGTGTTCCATTTCTACCTCTTTTCAGTCTTCTGACATCTAAAGTCAGACAAATATGGCACAGAGAAACCTACCCAACAGATGCATCTTACCAAAGCTTTTCAAACTGCTGGGCAGCCGAGTCCCTGCTGCATGTACCAGCAGCAAGCTCACAGTAATGAGCAATAACTCCTCCTGTGACTAATTGCTTTGCCAGCATCCTTCCCAAGATCTGGCCTCTTCCATCCAAATAGCAGCTACTGTTTTATCGTAACTAGACTGTAGAGGCTGTTCTCCTTCTCCTAAGGGTACCCTAAGATGCCACACACAAATAACTAGTACAAGCAATAAGTATACGGAGCAATAAAAATCAAACTCAATCTTCTAAAAATTGTGCTATCAAGTTGCCGTAAGGAAATAGGAGATGAAGATGTTGCAGTACGTATCATATTCAAAAGGGCATGAGCACGTGAATCTTCCTGTGTCTGACACACTGCAGGCTGCCTCTCTATGCATCTGCCACGAGAATGCCCTCCAAGGTCCTACAGGCAGGAAGTAAAAACCTTTGACACTGTTGAAGATTGTGGTATTTGAATGATAATATCCCAGTATTTAATATAATTGTGCACTTACCTTAAGGCTGTCTGAAAGTATAAGAGGAGAGAAAGTCAAACGAGTCAAATAAGCGGAATAGAGACATGGGTTGAAGAGGATGGCATGATCTGCTCTGCTGTGCTGGCACTCTCCTCCTACTTAGTGCACTGTAATTCCTGATTTTGTTTTGCCTTTTTAAAGTTATTGTTACTTTTTAAATGCTGGACACAGCAATTACAAATATTCAGATAAATCTCTCGCCATGCTGACAACCGTAGCGTTACAGACCTGGAGCCAAATCCAAAGCTCTTCTTAGGCTTTTTGAAGTGTATGACTGCGACTACAGCCAGAACTGAGTGTAGTGTGCAAAAGGCAGAATATTTACAGTTGTGCATTACTGAACACGAGATATGAATATGCACATGTAAATATGCCAGTGGTTACATGTTGTTAGTCTGGATTTCCCATTTCTTAAGAAAAATGGCAGTCCTTATGGCCAGATCCTGCAGGAGCACTCACGGATGAGCAAGCAAAGCAGTATGACTTCAGACTACAGTTGTGAGCAGAGCAGTCATGCACATGCAAGGAAGCTATGCAGCACAGGCTGATTTTTGCTCGCAGATGTAAGCACAGATTGCTAAAATGGGGGAGCTGAAGGGAAGTGTTAAGTTCCTGATTACAGCTGCCTTTTCAAGGACAAGTTCCAGATTGATATAGTAATAATAAATGGAGAGGAGAGGAAGGAGAGGTCATGCAGTGCTTTGTATTGAGTTTAAAATGTAAAATGTGACAATGTCTTTTTCTCCAGTACAAACAAGGGAAAACAATGCCAGCATTTCAACTGCAAACTGAAAAGGAAATGCTTAGGGCAAACATTACAGAGCTAATACAGAGCTTCACCAGCAAAGTGTATTTCCACGTTTGACTCGATAATTATTTATAAGCTGCAAGTCAACCACATCCATATCCAGAACAGATTTTTGTAAATGCTCCTTAACTCGCACGGAAACAAACCCAAGGAAGGATTTTCCCAGCCACCCAATGGTGACAGCCGAATGGCACTCTCCTTCTCTTTAGTAGCTGCAGGATCTCCATACCTCTGGAGCTTGGATTGTAGAAGTGGAAATTACAATTCCATCTTGGGCAGGTAAGTGATGTTTCTGCTACAGTAATTAATTAATTTCTTTTTCCCATCAGTTAAAAAGTCTCTTGGGATCTTAAATCAATAAGGCATCCTGATGCATACGCTCTATCCTCTTGTTTTCAATGGTTCCATTGTGCACATAATTCCACTGCACAACCACATTTGCATTTAAAGATGAATTCCCTTGTGTTTGCTGTGCACCTGCTTCATGTAAGCCTATCTCCTCTGCCTCAGAGGAGCAGATACATCTGCCAGGAAAAAAGCAAGCCCAGACATAACCTTCCCTCAGATCCTTCTGCAAACCGTCCGAGGGTCGTTCCCTTCAGTTTGGCCATGGCCCTGTTCTGGCCATATTTGAGAAGAACGTCTTTGCACCCTTCCAAAATCTATTACTTCCCAACATGTTTTTAGCAAATTTTTTTTCCCCGTGGCAGCAAAAATATATATTGACAGTAAAAAAATCACTGTATTTTCTAGGTAATTTACAGGAAAGTATTGGTAAACTGGCTCCTTGCAAATACTTGAATCTGAAAAATGGGAAGTTTTCTTTCCTTTACGTGATAATAATCAAGATGGCTTTATAAGGGAAGACGAGATGTCCCTTCTGCCATTTCACTTTTAAGTGTAGCCCGAAACAGACATAGCTTTACTCTCAACAAATGCATCAAGATTTATTTATTTTAAACAAATTTAAAATCAAACTGTAAACAAAGCTGGAATCAAAATGGGAGGTGTTCCCCTTCTGCCCCCTCCTCCCTCCTGCAGTGAGCCACAGATGGCTGCTGGAGCTCCTGGCGGCAATAGAGGCAGACAGCGTGGAAACACAGCTCTGCTGCACGCCACCCCATCCTCAGCCAGAGCAGTCAGAGACAGAGCGAGGGGAGGCAGCATGCTGCATTCATTGCTCAGCAGCTGCTGGGGCTGCTGGTCCTTGTGCATGTGCCCATACAGCGTCACACTGCACCGCGTGATGCCACAGCCACGACTGCCAGCATCCCTGCCCCACTGCCAGCACGTCATCTGTGCTGCTCTGTGACAGCTGCGTGCCCCACGCAGGGCTGCTCTCATGCTGGCACCCCAGCACAGCATCAGGACAGCGTGACTTGCACGTCTCCATTTCAGAGAGCAGGCAATAAGGCAGCTGCAGCAGCGCTGCCATGCTTCCCCCTTCTTGGTTCTAGTGAAGCACTATCCATGCAGGAAGGAGCTGCTGTGGATGCAGACAGTGCAGGGATGCGCTGTGTGAGAAGGTGAGCTGTGCCTCTATGGGAGGCATGCCACCTCAAAGATGCATGGGAAGAAGAGGTAGCCCCAACATTCTGCATTCACCGTGTGCTACGGAGCTCCACATGGGGACAGGTGGTAAGGCCAGACAACGGGGAGGCAGAGAGGCAACAGGATAGACTGAGTCGCTCTGTTAACACATGCCAAAAGTGATGACACATTTACAGAACCACAGAATATCCTGAGGTGGAAGGGACCCACAAGGACCCCCGAGTCCCACCCCTGGCCCCGCACAGCAGCACCCAGACCCACACTGTGTGTCCGAGCGGTGCCTCAGCGCTCCCTGAGCTGTGGCAGCTCGGGGCTGTGCCCACTGCCCTGGGGGGCTGTTCCATACCCACCCCTCTGGGGCACAGCCTTGCCCTCACCCCCAACCTGCCCTCCCTGACACATTCTCTGAGAGACCAATCAGTCTGGCCTTGCAATGCTTTACTAAAGACAGTAATTGTGAAAGAACACTGCTGCCTTGTAGGATGATTGCTAAATGTGTGTACCTAGGTACTTGAGATTCTGGTTCCTCAATAATGAATACACAAACACTTGCCTATCACTCATCCACAGTACTGGGGGAACTGCTCTGCACCGGCAGCAGTGTCACTCAGTGCAGCTGGTCTGCCTTCTACATGCGGCTCTATGTCAACTCAGAACTGAGTCCCAAAGAAACCAGGTCATACTTACTGGCTTACCACATCATTTTCTGTCCTTAAAGAAAAAAAAAAATAATGCTGCTAAGGAGAGGAGCTTTTTCTGTCTAATATAATTCACACTCTTCTCCAAGACCTCCTCACCTGAAAGCCTGCTTATCCCAACAAGCTGCTCTGGCAGGCCAGTCCCTCAGAGCCTCCCCAGATACGGAGGTGGATCTTTACTGCCCCCTCCTCTGAAGGAAATGCCCCCATTTCACCAGTCTTCTCTACAAGCCACAAGTCACGTTTCCTTTTGCATGGAGCCAACACCACAGATCAAAAACCACAAAGGTCTGGAGAAGGACAGATCTGCTGGTTTATGGTACGGTTAGTGAAATGGTGTGCAGTTTCTGACAGAACATGCAGACAAAACACGCTACACCTTGTGAAGGATGCTGAAAATGATTATTTTTCACACTAGGTGCGGGTGCTACGTGCAAAAATTACTGTATAACTTGTGAACTCTCGCTGGAATGGTGATACAAGTTGCTTCTTGACAACGGGTCAGGCCAAATTCCAGTTGTACTCGCATTCAGCCTTTCTCATCAGTTCCCACAGAGGGACCCTTCAAGCCTGCTCTCGACAGCAAGGCTCTTGTTCAGATGTAAAAGCCTCAGGTGTGGCTACAGTATGGCATACCCACAGCCTCAGCAGCACAAGAAGCCCAGTGGCTTCCTATGCTCACCAAGCAACCTATGAGCTGCCTGCAGCAAGTCGTGGGCTGAAGATGCCCACGCTGACCGGCAAGGCGATGGGCCTGAATACTTACAGCTCATCAGGGGCACGTGCAGTACAGGATGTAGCAAGACGACTTGCCTCCGTGGTTTCTGCAGAACCACAGCCGCGAGCAGGCTTGGGGTACGTTTTTTTGTTGTTGTTTGCTTTGTTTCATTTTTTGTCGAGAAGTGGTGCTAACTGATCGATGCGTCTTTAAGCACCGTGGCTTCGAGCCAGCAACTCAAATGCCATGAGGAAGCAACACCGACAGCGAAGCCCACGTCTGTCTGGGAGCTGATTTGTGTGCCGTCCTTCCCGTTTGCGCATAAAACAGCTCGAACAGACTGCTACAAGAAAGAGGTCCGATCCCGGCTTCGCGCTCTCGGACCGCGGTTGACCCAAGGTCCTGTTTTTCTACCGGAGAACTCCCTACACGCTTCCTCACAGCTACAAACGCGTAACTTTTGCCCGGTTTCCCCCCCGATTCCGGCGCCGGGGCTGCTCCCCGGAGGACACGCCGGGGCTCGCAGCGCCCGGGCTGCGGAGGCTGCACCGGGAGGCGCCCTCGGACGAACCCCGGCCCGGGCTGCACAGCGCGGGGCTGCAGGGCGCGGGGCTCTCCGCCGCCTTTCCCGCTTCTCCGCGGTGTCTGCTCCGCACCCCTCCCGCCCGCGGGCCCACAAAGCCGCTCACCTCGCCTCACCCCGCGCCGCGCTCCGCTCCGCCGTTCAGCGGCCGCCGCCGGGTGATGGAGCCGGGGAAGGACCCAGGTGCCGCCTCCCCGCGCCGGTGCGGGCTCGGGCCCCGCCCTCGGCCGCTACCCTTCCTCCGGGGGTGGCCCCGCCGCGGCCCGGCGCTCCCCGCGCTCGCAGCGCCGTTGCGGACGGCCGCGGAGGTTCCGCTGCTGCGTCACGATGCGGTCGCGCCGCGCTCCGCGGGCTCGGGGGGCGGCCCCGATGCGAGGAGCGGCCTCGTGCGGGGCGGCGGTGGTGTGGAATAGCGCCCGGGGGTCTCTCCTTCACCCTCCCCCCCTTTCCCTTTTTTTCCGCCCCTTCCCCCCTTTTCCCTCCTTTCTCCGCCCTTTTCCCCTCCCATTTCCCTCTTGCTCCCCCCTTTTCCTTCCCTTTTCCCCTTTTTCCCCTTCCATTTTTGCCCATTTCTTTCTTTCCTTTTTACATTATTTTCATTTTTTTCTCTTTCTCTTCTGTTTTTCTTCCCTTCCCCTGTTCTTCCTCCCTTTTCCCGTTTTCCTTTTTTTCCCATTCCAATTTCCCTTTCTTCCTTTTTTTTCATTTTTTTCCATTCTTTTCTATTTTTTTCCTATTTTCTCTTTTTTTTCCTTTTTTCCCTCCCTTTCCCCCCCTTTTTTTCCCTTCATTTTCCCCACTTTTACCTTTCCTTTCTTCCATCTGTTACTCCCACCGCTCCTCCATGCCCAGCCCCTTTTTCCTCCCTCTCCCCTGCCTACCCCTGCTCCCCGCTGCCGCTCCGCCCGATGCCGCAGGTGCCGTCAGCCCGCGGCGCTGCGGAGATCTCCGCGGCCGCTCGCTGCCGTTCCCCCCAGCCCCACTCCCCGCACATCCCCCTCTCGCACTGCGTTTTCGCAGCGTGTAGGAAGGAAGCCTGAATGAGGTCTGCTATGAATTAACCCGCGTTCTCCAGGCAGGGGCCGCGGGGCAATCTCAGTCCCCCACAACCACCCGTGCTGGCTGAGGGCGAGGGGCAAAGGTTTGTTTTGGAGACGTCCCTCACTGCTCCGTCATTTGCTTTTGTGGATGGGCACGCATGGACGTGGCACGTTCCACACTTGCACATATACGGAGGTTAAGTAACCATTTGGGGCAGTTGTAATGCATTTGGCGAGGCGGTTTGGTACAGGAATGCCGGTCAGCTCTGTGCGATTAAATGGTTTGGAAGGAATGCAGGTCAGCTGCAGAATATCACATCCTGCAGCAGTGTGGCCTGCGAGGCGGGGGTGGATGGAAAACCAGAAGGGCCTTATTTTAATTTGGAGGCCATAAATGCCATCCATATGCAAATGCAGCTTTTAGCTAAAGCCTTGCCAAGTGTCTTTGTGTATGTTACATATGATAGCAACTCAATTAGAGCTGATACTCCTGCTTATCACAGAACCACAGAATTGTGGGGGTTGGAAGGGACCTCTAGGCATTGTTGAGTCCACCCCCCAGCTAAAGCAGGTTCCCTGCAGCAGGTTGCACAGGTAAGCATCCAAGCAGTTCTTGATTAGAGGAGTCTCTACAGCCTTGCTGGGCAGCTTGTTCCTGTGCTCTGTCGCTTTGGCAGTTAAGAAGGTCTTTATGTATCTAATTCTGAGCTCATTGGTGAAAACACTGTTTAAATAAGTACTCATCAGGCTGTATGGCTGTATAAGGGTAAATTATAATACGTAACATCAGATCTTATGAAAAATCCAGATGGATTTTTACTGTCATTTTTGTGGTACCATCATTTTTAAAAAAATAATGTTTAAAATGTTCTCTTTATTCTTACTGTCTGTGCAAACAGACTGAATCGTTGAATTATTCGGGTTGGAAAAGATCTCTAAGATATCCAGTCTAGCTGTTGACCTACCACCAGTACTCACCTCTAAACTGTATCTCTGAGTGCCACATTCACCCTTTTCTTGATCACCTCAAAGGACGGTGACTCCACCACCTCCCTGAGCAGCCCATTCCAGTGCCTGACTGCTCTTTTGGAGAAGAAATTTTTCCTAATATCCAACCTGAACCTTCCCCAGTACAACTTGAGGGCATCACCTCTCATCCTATTGCCGTTACCTTGGAGCAGAAGGCAACTCCCTCCTCACTACAGCCTGCTTTCAGGGGGTTATAAAGAGTGAGAAGGTCTCCCCTGGCCAGGATGCCATTGGCCTTCCTCGCCACCTGGGCACACTGCTGGCTCGTGTTTAGCTGTGCATCGACCTACATCCCCCAGGTCCATTTCTTCCACACAGCCTTCCAGCCACTCTGTTGCAAGCTACAAAATTTTGCTGAAAAAGGAAATTCTTCTCATTGGTTATTCTATTCCCAGAGGAGTAAGATGGATTGGAAATATGTTGCACGTTGTTTTTCCAGCAAGTTTCTACAGGATATTGTTTGCTGAACATCAGTATTCCTATATGGTGAAATGAGGCTGGTGTTTGAGCTTATTACATGGGCAGACAGTGATAGAACAAGGGGGAATGGTTTTGAAGTGAGAGTGAGTACGTTTAGATTACAGATAAGGAAGAAACTCTCCACGCAGAAGGCAGGGTGACAGCTGCCCAGAGCTGTGGGTGCCCCATCCCTGCAGGTGCCCCAGGCCATGGATGGGCCCTGGGCAGCCTGAGCTGGAGGGGAGCAAGCAGCCCATGGCAGGGGTGGGGCTGGGTGCGCTGTGAGATCCCTTCCAACCCAACCATGCTGTGATTCAGTGATGATCCTGTGATTCCTCGAATACAGGAGAAAAGCATCAGTTTTGAAACTCGTACAAGTGGTGACATTGAGACAGATGTAGAAGTGTGCTGTTAATAGCGCTGCTCGTGAAGACTATTTTTCATCCAAGGCATGAAGCCTATAGAGATGTATCCTGCAAGAGCTTGGCTGCTCCGGCACAGGGCTAGGAGCCCTGTATGTGTTCCAGGGGAGGTGCAGCAGTCCTGAGATAGGAGTAAACAGGAGGCAGCAGTGGCTTCAGAGAGGTGAGTCCAGGAAGGTGCTGTGCATTGCTGCAACACAGCTGGAAATCGGTGTTCTGCTGTATGGGTAACTTAAAGAGTTGGTAACGCGCGAGGGTGTTTAGAGTAGTTCATAAGTAAAGGCAGCCCACAGACTTGCAGATGGTGACCCCACCAAGGAACATCACCGATAGTATCGCATTAAGTGAAAACTAGCAATTACAGAGTAAGTGTATCTCCCGAAATAGCAAATAGCCTGATGTTGGTCAAATGGTGGCCCATGATGAGTCACAGCCATTCAGGGCAGTTGCTGTGGCACTTAAATGTTCCCTTAAAAAAAGAAAAATTCAACTTCAGCACGGAGGTTTAGCAAGAACGAGTACCACCATTAGAGCCTGACAGAGGAGTTTATGTACTCATCTCAAAAAAGCGAGCCCAAACCAGATGCTGTTCCTGCCTTCAGATTCTGAGTGGAGATGTGTGGGACTCCAACCACGTCAACCCTGCCTCTGGCATTCTAAAATCGCTCTCAGGTTTCCCACCTTCAATTTGTCTTACTCCATTTGAGACAGTATTTTCATTCTGAAAACCATGTAAACACAGAGCAAATAAAAGTGTGGGCGTAATTCTCTTTGGGAGAGTCATGAAAATGTTTCATAAGCCATTAGAAGCACTGAACTATTGTTTAGCCTGGACTACAACAAACAGAACTGCCTATACTACCTCTGACTTGTGAAATCTCTACATCTGAAGAAATCACAAGATGCTGTGCCTGGAACTGCCATTTTATCTCTCTCTCTCTCTCTCTCTCTCTCCTTTTTTTGTTTCTCTTTTTGCTCTATTCTTGGTCTGTTTCCAATGTTTGTGACGTCTGAACCTGATCTGTTAGCCCACAACAGAGCTCACCGCTGTCAATAACTTTCAGAGAGCAAGAGGTTGCCTTGAGAAGAATACAGATGAGGTCCTCATCCATAAAATGGGAAAAGATTAAGAATACTTGAATAATGTATTGGAAAATGGTTTCAGGTTTGTTTCTGTGACTGTGTGTACCAGTGTTCCTGCATTCTCAAGAGGCCACTTGGCATCTAGCATGAGAGGAGGGGAGGCCCAAGCCTGAGGTTTATCAAATGCTCACTGATTTGATGCGTTCTGTTGGGTGAATCAGATGGATCATTGCACAGCAGGACACCCCACAGATTCAGAAGAATTGTGCAGAAGAACTCCACATCACACACATGGCTGGAAAGCCAGTACATGGCATTACGGCTCAAAAGGTCGGAGCAAATTATCATAATCTGCTGCTCTAGCTTCTGGCATAAAAGCCCGTTAATGCCTGGATGAATTGGAGAACATTTTTCAGACAGAGATCAAACTTCCATCACCATATTCCTTACAACATTATTATAATAGATAATTAGCTTCCATGTTAAATTATGTATGCTTTGTCTGGCTTCTCGTTTGTCTATTTGAGTTTTCACATTCTGACACCGACTTTGGTTTTATCTTTGCCTGCTGTAAAAAAAAAAAAAAAAAGGAGTTCTCCAGTCTCAGAGCTGTTTGGTTTTTTACTGTACGTGTATCTCCAGTACAATTTTAACCATCGGTTTCTGCATTAGCTTACGGTGCCAGAGCTCACTTGTGGGACTGCTTGGCTGCAGAGTCGTATCAGGAGTACTCGTATAGCGGGCTGTCCAGAGTTAAGCTCTGCTTTATGCCCACCGTGTGTGTGACCTGCAGTCTCTGATGTGACCTCATTTAAGAAGAAAAACAAGGAAGAAAGAAAAGTAGGAGGAGATATTTCTCTGTATGATTAGGACATGTAGATGCGGCGTGTTGCCAGTTTAGAGGTAAGATAAAAAGTCAGAAGTTTCGGAGGTTAATGCTGATTTACACATATCCTCTTAAATTCAGGGGGGGTATTATGAGTCACTGGAGGAAATCCTGACTGAGCAACACATTAAATTGGATTAAGACCAAATGCTATTTTTCAAGTGAGCCTTAAACAAAATCTGTACTGCCATGCGTGTTTTGCAAGAGCTATCAGTGGATTCTACTCACAGCTGTCCTACAGACTAAGATTTTTCACAGCCATAACCAAGGTGCTTACTAGTGATTTACTGCTTTGAAAATGTCCTCATTATTAACACGATGCTGAGAAATTTTAAATTCATAGATATCGTCAGCCTCTTGGCAGAAGGCTCCATCTCCTGAGTTAGGTCGAAGTAAGACGTTCGAACAATCAAATGACATGCAAAACATTTTTAGAGAAATCCCAGAAAATCAGCTCATGGCCTGAAAAAAAGGCAAAGCGAGTCTCCCAGTCTATTTTATAACGATGTTCTACATGAAAAAGGGGAACTATTTCTTACTAAACTCTCAGGGTGCAAAAGCCTCTGATTCAGTTGTTGTCCAAATGCCTGCACTGGAGGCTGGCACATCCCTCCTGGAGTGAAGAGTTCTGCAATAAACCCGTGTGAAAGTAGCTCGAGGGTCACAGAGACAAGGAGTTTCTTAACGGTTGAAGAGCTGGCTTTTTTTTTTCTTGTCCAGCTGAACCTCAGACACACAGATACACACATCCCTGTGTATCTGTCCACGTATATGAAAGGAACTTGTCACAATGGTAGATGAAAATAGCCATGAAAATGTTAGGTTACGTCAAAGGAAGAGCGCACAGTGATCTGCTTTTCTTCTTGTAGAAGCAAGGTTGCTAACAGTGACTACTCCACCCAGTGACCCAGACCAGATGTTGTGATACCTTCTTAGACCGTGTTTCAAAATACACCGGAAACTATTAAAGATGCTACACTGTGTAAAAATAATATCCAATATTCAGAGGGTTGATAGCAAAGGATCTTGGAAGTTGCACTAAAATACGGGCATTTCATTTATGAGCTATTTCATTGGCAGAAAATTATGCCCACTTTCATTAGATCTGCTACTTTGCCCCAGAAAGCAGCCATTTCCTTTGTAGCACCAAAGAAAAGGCAGCCTCATTTTCATAATCAGCCACTGAAGTTTTCATCCTCTTGAGTGGCTGACACACAGAAGCGTAGAATCGTTGAGTTGGAAGGGACCCTTAAAGGTCACCTAGTTGAACTCCACTGCAATGAACAGGGAAACCTACAGCTCAGCCACGTGCTCAGAGCCCCATCCAGCCTGACCTTGAATGCCTCCAGGGACAGGGCATTCATCGCCTGTCTGGGCAACCTATGCCAGTGCCTCACCACCCCTGGCAAAAAAAAACCTTCTTCCTTATGGCCAATCTAATCTATCTTCCTTTTGTTTAAAACTGTTTTCCCCTTGTCATGTCACAGCAGATCCTGCTGAAGAGTCTGTCCCCTTCCTTCTTATAACCCCTCTTTAGATACTGAGAGGCTGCCTTCAGGTCTCCCTGATGCCTTCCCTTCTCCATGCTGCACATCCCCAGCTCTCTCAGCCTGTCCTCGTAGGGGAAGTGTTCCACCCCTTGGATCACTTTTGTGGCCCTCCTCTGGATGTGCTCCAGCAGGTCCATGTCTCTCCTGTACTGAGGACTCCACATTTGGGTGCAATACTCCAGGTGAGGTCTCACCGTTGCAAAGCATAGGGACAGGATCACCTCTCTCACCTTGCTGGCTGCACTAATTTGATGCAGCCCAGGATAGGGTTGGCTTTCTGGGCTGTGAGGAAACATTGCTGGTTCATGTCCAGCTGCCATACACCAGTAACCCCAAGTCCTTTTTGGCAGGGCTGTGCTCTATTTTTACATCACCAAGCTTGTAGCAGGAGTTGCCAAGGCCCAGTGCAAGACCTTGCACTTGGCTTTGTTGAACCTCATGATGTTCTCCTGGGCCCACTGCTCAGCTGTCTAGGTCTCTCTGGATGGCACTCCATCCCTTGCGCATATCGACTACACCACACAGCTTGGTGTCATCTCCAAACTTGCCGAGAATACACTTGATCCCAATGCCAGTGTCACTGATGATGAGATTCCAGAGCATCTGTCCCAGTACTGAACCCCAAGGGACAGCACTCGTCACCGAGTCTCCATCTGGATATTGAGCCATTGAGCACCAGTCTCTGGGTATGACCTCGCAACCAAGATGCTGCTGAACACTACAATTCACATTAATGGAATCATAGAATCATAAAATGGCTTGGCTTGGAAAGGACCTCAAAACCCACCCACCAGATTAGATTGCCCAGGGCCCCATCCAACATGGCCCTAAACACCTCCAAGAATGGGGCACCCATGTTTCTTTTGGCAGCCTGTGCCACGGCCTCACTGCTTTGTGTGTAAAGAATTTCTTCCTTATCTCTAATTGAAACCTACCATCTTTCAGTTTAAAGCCGTTCTCTCCTGTCCTCTCACTACATTCTGTGATAACGAGCCCTTCCCCATCTTTGTTACAGATCCCCTTTAAGTACTGGAAGGCTGCTGTAAGGTTTCCCCAGCACCTTCACTTTTCTAGGCTAAACAAGACCCAGAAATTCCAATTCAAATGATTTATTTAGCAAAGGTACATTCTCTAGAATGTGCTAAAACCAACTTTCTGCTTGAGCTTCAATGTGACCTAAGATCTGAAATAATAATGTGAAAAGCATGTGAGAATTGTGCTTTCACTTACCATTATTAGCATTTTAAATCAAAGATTTTTAAGCAATGTTACAAATTCCTGGTGGATAAAGTGAATTATTTCGTGAATCTTAGCCTGGCTACCTGATGACTGTGTAGGGAATGTCTATCTTTCTTACCTTTGTGCAGGGTAAGAAAGAAGCTCATTTCAGATGGCATTTTCCTTTGGCCGTTTTATTTCACTGTTGTTTTCTACCTCTGTTTTAATTATTTATCTATTATTTGCCATCTCTGAAGGCTAGCACATAGCTATTTAAAAAGACTGTGAAATGAAGAAGAAATTATCTGTATTCATTGTCTACTGCTCTGCCAATGTAAGTAAGAAATGCTTACTCCTATTTGTTCACAGTAATTCATTTTTAAAAGAATCACAATTGTAAAAATGCGTCGGACTGTGACACTCTTTGTAAGTGTCCTTGACAAGCAGATAAGTGTTGGTGGCAAAACAGACCAAAAAGCTAATTAAGAGACAATACGTTGTTTTCTGTGAGGAAGAAAACATATTTTCAAAGCAGAAGTTGAACTGAAGTCTAAAACGACTCCCTCTGAATGCAGAGTAAGGATTATCCTGACGTGGTCAGTGATACAGAATTTACTTTCTCTCCCTTCCGATACTCAAACATTCAATTACGAATCAGCAATAACACAATTTGGTAATTATCATTTGAAGTCATCATTTAGTTGTTCGTATACCAAATAGGGTTTTTTTGCCAAAGAAAACTTTGTTAGTTATTCAAATTAGCATTGCATTAGGCATTCAAAAGGCTATGAAAACTCAAAACAGCAGGCTTGTCCCATGAGATCCACAGCCAACATTGTCAATCCATCCTCTATCCCCCGATCATAAAAATAAAACCAGAAATTAAAGAAAAAGGAGAACAAAACCCAGTACAGTCCAAACAACAGCTGTTCTAAATTGGCATAGCATTTTGTAGTCGGGGAAGAATGTTGTTGATTTCCACCCATGGAGACTCCAGCTCTGATCTTTCATTTTCTTCCTTCCAATATGTCAATAGGGTTCATAATAGTAGCCAATGATCATACACGTTGCACAGTGTTCAGATTTTATTTCTATTTGCCCTTTCAGTCTTGTATACTGCATTATATTTTTCTCTCTTCTGCAGATGAGTTTCCTTTTCTCCTCCGCTTTCTTTTGTGTCTTTTCCCTTGAGCTATTATTGTTATTTGAACTGGCAAAGAAACGGGTTCCAAATTTTTCTCCAGAGGAGAACAGATTTGTTTTAATCTTTCTTCACAGTATGTTCCACACCCACGGGCCACCATGGAGATACCAGCCTCTATGCTTTGTGACAACTCCATTGTTCGGGATACTTGTTGTCATTTTGGTGCGCCTAGAATAGTGAGGACAACTCCAGAATATTTAGCCTGTTGAGAGCCTGAAAAAGCAAGATGTGGAATTCTCTCCTCTCCTTCTTCTACTCTCTTTGCCATACTAGAACAGTACAAACGGGCATGAACCTTGTCAGTTGGCAGAAGGCAATTTCCTGATTTCCAAGGAAGACTTATATTAACATCTAGCTGCTGTCCTGCAATGCAATTTAACCTCCCAGTACAGGAACTGGAAGCTGCACAATCAAGCCATGACTGCACTGGGATGCTCTAACCTGGCAGACGGCTCCTTCAGAGCTGCTAGCAGCTGGTGTAGTTTAGAAATGCTTTTTGATTGCTTTAAATTGTTTGGCAGCTGGCAGGAGACCAACACGAGGATCAAACTATTCAGCCCTCCTCCCCACACACCCCTTTGTGTGATTGCCAAGTTGAAATTGAATGCCTCAGAGAATCCGCAGCAAGAATTTGGAGTTTAAATGA
The DNA here is from genome assembly GCA_016647715.1 of Pavo muticus. NCBI lineage: Eukaryota > Metazoa > Chordata > Aves > Galliformes > Phasianidae > Pavo > Pavo muticus. The sequence goes on from JACDJE010000278.1 coordinate 517,625, forward strand.
GAAAGCTATTGGATCAGATGTACTGCATCTATACTATCAGAATTTGTAACAGGGACAGGCTGTCACATCGCTCACTGTGTGGGAAACTATTCTGGGCTAGATATGGTAGATTGCAATAATGAGGCGCAAAGGCTCTCAAGTTAATTGACGGAGCCAAATCTCCATCTGCCAAAACAGGCTGTCTCCTGGCCAGCCACAATAATCAAGACACTTCAGCGAGCTATTGCTTTATGGTTATCTAGTAATGGTGAAGTATGAAAAGGCCAAGTTCACAAGTGAATGTAAGAGTCTGAGGGCACTTCTTCAAGGATGATAACAGCAAAAGCAAGTTTAAGCAGTTGTTCAAACACTGGAGAGATCATGGAGGCAATTGTGAACTAGCTAGGAAAGTATTTGTGCATTTTAAGGATAAAACAGGCAAATGACGTTGATTGCTGCCAGGACCCTGCATCTCCATTTGAAGCCACCTCAGTTACAGAAGGCAGGGGATTTTGGACTCTCAGAAGCTCTCAAGATTAAACATCCTGACTGCATAAAATCTTCTGCCCTACATGCATGACTTCCTACATTTTGAAATTACCTGTTCCCGTGCTCTTGAGAGGTGCTTCTTAAAAGGTGATCAGCACCAATGGACACCAATGCCTTCAAAAGAAATTACCCAGGGGACTTTGCCAACTACTTCCCTGGGCAGCATGAACTCTGCTCCTCCTGTATCCAAGGTTGAAGCTTTGGTGGCAGTTTTTCTCCTGTCACCTTAGATTTTAAGCTAGTCACAGTGGCCAAGATGGCCATCAATGGCCGTTTCACCCACGAGAGTCTCTGTTTACAAGCATCAAATTTAGGAGGGCACTTTCCATGTCTGATCCCTAGTACCTGTACCAAGAAGTTAGAATCAGGGTGTCCTGGACCTGTTTTTATCAGCTGTGTGGTGTTTCCAGTTAATATCTGGCAAGTTGAAGTCACCCTTAAGAACACGGAGAGCTGATGCAGAGGTATCTCTTCATTCCTTAAAGAGTATTTCATTGGTGTTGTCATCCTGGCTTGGTGGCCTACAACAGGCTCACAGAATGACATCCACTTTATTTCTTCGTCCTTTCATCCTTACCCAGAGTCTCCCAACTGGGTAAACCTCAACTGCAAGCTCTGTATAGCCCAGCCCCTACCTCACACACAGCAACACTCCTCCCCTCTCTCCTGCCCTGCCTGTTTCTACTGAAAAGCACAGAACTGTCTATCATAATAGCGGACACAGGGCTCTTCCCAACAAGTTTTGCTTCTGCCAGTGATGTTGTAGCTCTGGGTCTGGGCCAAGCCTTCTAACTCCTCTTGCTTACTCCTCATGCTTTGTGCATTGTTGTAGAAACATTTCAAATGTGCTTCAGTGTACCCAGCACCTCGTGAAGCAGACTGTAGGATCTTGCTAGCATGCCCTCCATCGTTTTCTGGTGCATGAGCCCATAGCTTAACTCTAGTTTTATTCCTTCTCTCTTTGAATTTAATTTAAAGATGTATTGATCATCTCTCCTATCTCTTTCACAAAAACCCTTTCCCCCACTCTGAGAAAAGTGCATCCCATCATATCTGGTGTTTGGTGGGCCATCCCATGATCAAGAAACTCAAAATTCTGCCAGCAGCACCAACCTATGAACCACACATCAATCAGCTGGGTCAAGTCTGTTCCTTTCAATTTTTTCCCTGCTCCTGGAAAACACTACTTGTGTCCCTGAAGTTCCTTCTGTTTGCCCTTCTCTTTGCTACCTCATCGCCACTGATTTGAAAAGTCTATAATGGATAATGGTTGATGAAAGACTCAACAAGAGCTCGTAATGTGTGCTTGCAGCTCAGAAGGCCAACTGTATCCTGGGTTGCATCAAGAGAAGTGTAACCAGCAGATGAAGGGAGGTGATTCTGCCCCTCTGCTCTGCTCTCATGAGACCCCACCTGGAGTGCTGTATCCAGTTCTGGGACTCAACACAAGAAGGACATGGAGCTGTTGGAGCAGGTCCAGAGGAGGGCCATGAAGATGATCAGAGGGCTGGAGCACCTCGCCTGCCAGGACAGGCTGAGAGAGTTGGAGCTCTTCAGCCTGAAGTAGAGAAAGCTCCAGGGGGGCCTTCCAGGGGCCTTCCAGGGCCTACGGGAAAGCTGGGGAAGGATTTTTTATAAGGGCAGGTAGCGTCAGGATGAGTGGAAATGGTTTTAAACTGGAAGAGGGTAAATTTAGACTAGATATCAGGAAGAAATTCTTTACTGTGAGCGTGGTGACTCACTGGAACAGGTTGCTCAGTGAGGCTGTGGATGCCCGCTCCCTGGAAGCACTCAAGGCCAGACTGGATGGGGCTGAGAGCAACCTGGGCTAGTGGGAGGTGTCCCTGCCTGTAGCAGGGGGGTTTGGAACTAAGTGACTGTAAAGGTCCCTTCCAACCCAAACCACTCTGATTCTATGATAACGATGAGAGAGATGTACCAGGCTAGTGAGTTTTCTAGTACAGTGTCTTACCTGGGTATGACTTCCCTGAGGGTAGGGTCTGGTGTGCACATCTGGTGTGCTCCCTGTCCCCTCTGAAGGGAGTCACGTTTGATAACCATCCTTCTTTTTTGTTTGTTTATGGAGTTGATCATGATGTGAGGGATAGGCTGACTAAAATGTAAAAAGACAGGAGATCTGTCAGCAGATTCACAGAAAATAAATCAGAGCAGTATTAACTGCAAGAGAACTATCTATCTTAAAGGATTTTCAAATGATATGGTCTCATTATAAATTGCATGGTGAAAATATGAAATAGCACCCAAGTAGGAGTTCAGGTGACAGAGGTAAGGTGGAGAAATTCTTCCACGTATTCTTTTCATTACTCTTTCTACATGAAAATGCGACGTTGATGCCCACGTCAGCTCTTTGTCAGCCATCCATTCTGACTGTACTGAAAAGGCACAATGTACCTGGACTGCAAGGATGGCTTTTCAAAGCCTCACTGACCTAAAGGAAATAGTAAAATATTTCACACAGTTGAATATGAAGTAATTCTGGCCCAGCACCCACATGCGTATCTCAGGCATTACTATCTTCCTTGCCAAGTGTTCTCTTGGCTAGCTGCTATTTTAGATTAAATATCCCTAACTGGATGTATCCCTTCTGTTTGCTCTGTTTCTTTCTTTTTTTTTTCCAGTTTATGTCATTGTTCGACATTTAATACTAACCAGGAATAAACAATAAGCAAAGAACATCCATCAGAGTATCTTCAGAAATAAAATAAACAAACAAGAAAAAGTAACCCAAATAAAATGAGGCAAAATAAAATAAAAATAATTCATCTGAATTAAAATCCTCTATATAACTGCACAGGTAGTTATTGCCCAAGTGAAATGAAAACTTACTCATTCCATCCAATTTCCCCTGAATAACTACGATCGATTCATCACTCATCTGCTTTCTTTTTCTACTTTATTTCTTTGCATTTTGATACCTGCATTTATATACTTCTGAGATCTGTGTTTCTGTGTTTTCACCCCATGTCTGTCCTGCATTTTCTATAATGGTCAGCTTCACAGTGATGTGGAAAATGATGAACAGAATCTTCATCCACGTTGCAAGCTGGCTTTAAAACTAAATGTACAAGAGATACATCAAGCATTTGGTGAACAAACTGCAGCAGAATGACTTTAATTTCTAACATGCTATTTTAGCTGTTTAATCAGTAGCAATTAACATAAAATTCTTTTATGATAAACATATATGTTTCTTGGAGAACACTATTCTTTTTCATCATTTCTCTCTAAGTTAGAGCCAAATTAAGTTTCCAAAATAAGTAGTCAGGAATACCAGAACTATTACACACATTTTGAACCTCATGATACAGAGAAAAACTGTCCCATATGATGAAGTGAATGGAGATTTAAGGTCATGGTTACAATTAGCTACAGAAAACCTAGTATTTTTAAGACTCTAAGGAAAGAAGTGTGCAAAAATAATGTTGTTTCTTTCTGTTCTTTTCATTTGCAGTTAGAGAATTTTATTTCACTGTTCTTGAACATTTCCATAATTGAAGATGATGGAAGATTTTGACAGCAATGAAAAGCTTTTGTTCTTTTCTGTTTGTTGCGAATTAAACATACTGTGCAGCTCCACTTTCAGTAATGTAAGGACTAATTGAACCTCTCAAGAGAAACCATTAACTTTGAGTTAGCTGTTGTTTGCTTTGCTGTTTTGGCACAGCTGTTCAGAGCAGAACATGTGCTGTCACTACATCCACTGATATACTGATGGAGAGAAGAGGATCAGCTACGCCGCATCAAACCTTTTCAGTGTGCTGCGTCTCTTTGTAAAAGGATGTACACGGTTCAGAATGCACTGTGGAAACGTTGCAGACTCCTGTGTAGACTGTCATTTTGTCTGTACAGAAAAGAAAAAGATGAAACTTCCACTGGCTTCAGTGGTCAGTATTTTACTTGAAAGATGCCACGGTTCTGTATTGTAGAAGTCAATAGATTTGCTATTTCAGCTGTGTTTTCTTTCTACACATCCAGTGAGGCAGATCTTTAAAGTTCTGAACTTTTAGAATGACTCAGTGTAACAACTGCTAATACAAGAAATACTGCATTTTAAGTAATTCTGTACTACTGTAATTAAACTCTTCTTATAGTTTAAAATAAAAAGAAACAGCCATGTTTGTAGGGACAGGTTTGTTGAACGGCAGATTGCAGATTAGTCCTGAAGTATCAAACCTCTCATTTCTGCTAAACAAACAGTTTCATTTGCAATGCTTTGTCTTAGGATAGAACTTAGGCCTCATTTCTTCTTTAGATTTGGTTAGGTCATTATGTGATAAGACAAAAAAACACAGACTTGATGGATATAGACTTGTTCCATGAAACTATATCTCCTAAAAGCAAGGAATAAGTTCATCATCACTACTGTTTTTATTCACATGCTTTTATGTTATTACCCATTTTCCATATATGTATTGCCGCTTATGAACTCACACAACGAAGGCATACATATATAAGTTCCTTGTTTAGCCAAAGCCAATTGTTTAAAGCACATAATTTTGTGAAGTCTAGAAGAGATAAAGGAAGAGGTGGGTGCTGCTCAAAGAGATTAGTGCTAGGGAAATGACGACAGACTTTTAGTTGTGCAGGTATTAGGGAGCACTGCCATGGTAAGAGTATAAGCTGTGCTAGCAGAGTCTATAATAGGATCAAGCTGGATAAAACTTTCTCCTTGTGCATGAAGGAACACTTTCATAAGTCAGTGTTTTTCTGTTATAATCCTTGAAGTGTAATTCATGAAAAGTTCATCATATGAGATTTCCATTCAAAGAGACGAGCACAGCCTGAAAAGCAGGGCAGGACTTATCAGCTCATGTTTCAGCATGCACTTATTTTTAAAAGAAAATGTTGATGTAAATAAAGGAAAAAAATATATCTATTTTTTCTGCAATAACTTATGTTTGAACATCCAGAGAGCAAACTCAAGTACCTGTACTATATGGTAAGCCGAAATATTTGAAGACTCTAATGGTTGTTTTTGTGCCTTGCACGGATTATTGCTGGGAGTTGTGAGAGAGAGAAAAAGGAACACAACCGCCTCTTCCCACCAGTACCCCTCCCAAAATTTTCACACTCCTTAGTGCAACGAGGTGCCGAGAGCACAGCAGAATTCACACACAGCCTGGACCACTGTAACAACCATGACAAAATGATAAGCCTTTGACAAACAAAATACAGTGATGGAAAGTTTGCCTATCCTTTGTGATCATCTTTTCTGGGGATATGGAACAGTGTACAATTAAAATATCCAGTAAGACTATCCAAAAAAAGTCACTAATTCTATCTTTTACTATATTTTCAGTGAAATTTGTTTCAAAATGAGATCCCTAAAGTATGCAGCCACATCTAAGCTACTAAAGAGAAGAGAAGAATGTCTGTGTTCTCACCAGATGTTGCAGAAGGCTGAAGAGATAATCAGCCAAAGCCAGCAGGACGCAGGCTGAACAGACAGTAAAATGAAGGAAAAGGGATCGCGTCAAAAAGTGCATTGTAGAAGAACTCAGGCCAAGGTTCCACAGTAAAGAGATAAAAAGCATTCACTTTCTGTCTGTGTACTTACCTTTGGGATGTGAAATAAGCCTAGATGGAGGAATGGGATTTTAACAGGTACATATATTTTCTGTTCTTCCCATCCATCCTATTTACGTGCCTGGAACTGGAATGAGTAAGGCTCTTCCAGAGCTCAGAGCCTAAAGATCTTTTCTTCCAGAAGTATACGACAACACTTTTTCTTTGTAACTTCATAGAATCATAGAACCCTAGAATGGCCTGGGTTGAAAAGGACCACAATGCTCATCTAGTTTCAATCCCCCTGCTACGTGCAGGGTCGCCAACCAGCAGCCCAGGCTGCCCAGAGCCACATCCAGCCTGGCCTTGAATGCCTGCAGGGATGGGGCATCCACAGCCTCCTTGGGCAACCTGTTCCAGTGCCTCACCACCCTCTGGGGGAAAAACTTCCTCCTAATATCCAACCTAAACCTTTCCTGTCTCAGTTTAAAACCATTCCCCCTTGTCCTATCACTATCCACCCTCCTAAACAGCTGTTACCCCTCCTGTTTATACGCTCCCTTCAAGTACTGGAAGGCTGCAGTGAGGTCTCCCTGCAGCCTTCTCTTCTCCAAGCTGAACAATCCCAGTTCCCTCAACCTTTCCTCATAGGAGAGGTGCTCCAGCCCTCTGATCATTTTTGTGGCCCTCCTCTGGACCCACTCCAAGAGCTCCACATAATTCCCTTATGTTAGTTCCCAGTTGAAACTGCAAATTTTATCCAATATATTTTTCTTCAAAGATTGCAGTGTAACCTCTTTCCTACCCAAGCTGACGAATATTGCCTTTCTTCTGCTCCTGCTGAACAGTCTTCAATATTTACTTGTAACAAACAATCATCTCTCTTTTTCTGGTGTGAGTTTCCCATTAAAAACCCTGCTTGAATATGTTCATTGTTCAAGCAGTGCCTAACATCAGATGACTTGTAAGGAGACATTACAGGCAAAAACTTACCTGTGAGCTGTGCTCTAAAGACAGCTGTACACATACGGCACAGTCTGACATTTGAGATACACGATCAGTTTATTTAGTTTTGCCACACTGTCTTTGTTTTCAGGTCTTTTGTGACTCTGTCTTTCGTATTAATTCAGTCGGAGGGTTAGAACATTTAAGCAGCAATAGTGAAGCACCAGGAAAAATACAACATATTTTTCCTTTGCTTTTTCTACAGCTGCACTGTATGCTGTCTGATTATGTGGTTACTAGAATCAAAATCATCTTTTATACTTCAGAGTTGGGAGAGGCAGAAAACTAAGAAGCACTGAAAAGAAGATTAAATATATATAAGTATGCACTTAAAAGGACATTAACTTTCATGAAGATGGGTGTTATTTTCTGAAGACGTACTGTTGTTTTTGAGAGAGGTACCCACCAACATATTTGTGCCTAGATTAGACTTTTTGGTGCCATTCCTCTGACCAGAGGTTGGGGTAAACTTTCTTCCTGTTGCTGTGTTGCGTAGCCCATTGCTGCTTCATTGAAACTCTCATCCCCTTCCACTTCTCTAAATACAGATATCTGTATCTTAATAGTCAGCAAGCCTAAAAACTGTTCATGTTGAGCACCAGAAGCCACCTCCAAACTTAATCATTACCTGTAAGTCCCTTCCAGTATTCAAAGGACTCCCATTGTCTCTTGTTCCTGTGGAAGTCTGTGATAGAATAGTTGCAATTTCTTAAACTTAAAAATCCCAAATGAAGGACAAAATGAGGATTACATTTCTGATTTTGACATCATCTCTGTCTGAAAATTTGCAAGAAGGCAGTACTTGCACCAGTAACTCTGGATAGGATAGCTGAAGGTATGTAGTGCTTTAGCCTGAGATAATGTTTGCTTTTCATTCAAACTCTCAGCAGGCCCTTAGCAGTAGCACTCAACCTCCACCACTAAAATCCCTTCTAAAGATGAGCAGATCCATTACCCATCTAACTTGGGGCACAGAAGTGAGGCTTCCACCTGTATAAGAAGGTAGACCTTTCTAGCTTCCCTTCTAGTAAGAATTCTGAGCATTTTCCACTTCAGCTGCTATTCTTAGTACACCTCATCGTGACATCTCAGCCCTGTAGAAGACAAGAATTAAAACACTCTTCTAAATGTTGCTGATCAAGCAGTTTTATTACTATTTTTCTTGTCAAAATATTTAGCAAAGAAAAGGCATTTTGAAGGACTCGGAGTTTGGATTAATGTCATTTTGTGAATAATGAGAACCAAGGCACACAAAGCACTGAAAATCTTAATAGGGATTTATTCAGCTAGTACCTACCTCCTCCTAAAACAGCCATCCTGAAATCATCTCTTTCATTATTCAGGACTGGCAGTAAGAATTCTGATATAACTCTTGAAACTGAAACTCTTAAATGATGATCTCTTCACATGGCATTGCCTTGTCGGCTTGATTTTCTGCCATTGCTGTAAAGTTTAATCTCAGGGGTTCTGATTCCGAATACGTCATTGCTGAAGTAAGTGGGTAAATGTGTGCAATGGAAAACAGCAATTTCTAGATACATTCAGGAAAAAGCAGTTGGCCATACCCTCTCACTCCTCTTCTTCATACAGCTCAGTTAAATACAGAAATTGATGCCATTTGTACAGCAATGATCTAATGAAATGTTACCAGAGCAAGTGGACATTTTGGAATAAATTTTCATAGGTTCTACATGACTCTTGATTTAAAAGAACCCCACGAAGGCTTCACTTCCTCATGCTCTCTGTACTACCGAAGACTTCAATTACTTAAAAAAAAAATATTTTATCTGACTTGCAAATATTCTAATTTTATATCAATAGCAACAAAACACAGGAGACAGAATTTCCAGTTTTGCTCTCTAAACACTGTACTGAGGGCCGGTACTCTGGTCATAGGTGATGGCTAGATTTCAGGCTCACACAAGTCAGTACATCCAGCAGGCTGTGAAGGGAAAGGATGCTGTTCACAACTGGATAGTTTCTGAGAAAGCCTTTTTGCTTGCCAAAAAAACAAAGGGGAGGCAGGGGAAACTATGACCCACTGCTTTGCCTGCCTGTGTACAACCTAAATTCAGTCTATAAGAAGGAATGAAATAGTCAGCATTTCAAGAGCTTACCAAATAGATTACTAGTGCCATGTCTATTTGTAATTATAGGTCAGTTCTTAATGCTGCTGTAAACCACACATTCCAGGGCTTTGCAAGCACTTAGCAGCATATTTTACTCTCTTTGGGTAAAAGAAGCTGCCGTTGGCAACGACAGAAGAAACACAAGCTAAGACCCTTCTTTCTTGCTATGAAATGGCACTTTTCACTACTGTCCCAGCACACAAGCTGTGTGCACTTACATACCATCCAAACCGAAGTTATTTCTTGTGATAATTTCAGTTACGTAATGGAAAAGTTCAGTGACAGACTATATACCACAGCAGCACAATGACAGCTATCTCATGCTACCATGTCTGGAGAGTCTGATAATAATATCACAGGCAATGCCTCATAAAATGTAACCACTGCAACAGCTCCACAGACCCAGAGAAGCTGCAGGCAGGGTACAGCAGGGGCTTTGCTTCCAGAGGATGTAACTAATTGTTGAGTATTTTGGGAATGGTAACTCTGGAACAGGAGTTGGTTTTCTTTCTTTCTTTCATTTGTTTGTTTGTCTGCTTCTTTGTTTGTAACTGTAAGGCTAGGTCTTTGGGCATACACACCTTATAAAATCACACCGTAGCCGAGATACTTTAAATACGAGTCATTATGTTTATTGCATGTGGAATTTCTACAGTGCCTGCTTACCCCAAGATAAGTTAAATTAGCTTTTACTTCCTTTCTATGGCAGACACTACATAACTGCATTGCTATTATTTCCTGTATTTCATCTGACCCAGCACGGAGCAGAAATCCCTCTGTGCTGCTGCCACAGGGACAGATGCACAAGGCAAAAGGAAAGAGCAAGAAGGGTAGCAGGGGAGGTGGACAGGGCGGACATGGCAGCAGCAGTGACTGCCCTCAGGGGCACTGAGGCTGACTGAGCCCGAGCTCTCTTGCCCTATAAAAGTAGACAGGGAGAACTTGGCCCGGCCTTCCCTGGCTCCATCTTTGGTCAGATGTTTATAGAAGGAAAACCCCTAGGTTTTCTACTGCACTTGCAGACAAGCAAAATCAGAAGGAAAAACAAAAACCAGAGTACTTCTCCATACTTCGTTCCCTCTCTTTCCAAGGCTCATTGTGCCTTTCCAGCACACTGTGTGGACTACTGCTAATAGGAAAAATTCTGGAGATATGGTCAGTGGTTGCAATGTCTCAATTTAAACAGGGTGACACTTTCTGAGTGAATATCACCATGCTTGACCCTCAGACATGGAATAAGCCACACTGAGGTAGGTGACAAGTTCAGCTTGACGCTATTCAGGCAGAGAATGGATTTGCAGTTGGGTCTTCCATCTCAGAAGAGATTAACCAAAAAATGAAGCTCATCTCCTCCTAAAAGAGACTGTTGACATTGTATGAATGCTTACTGCACAAAGAAGGCTGCAAAAGCTGTTTGCATTGGTGGATGCCTGGACAGTCTCTTGAGAGAAAGCACCTGTGTCTTCCAACAGCTCTTTCGTTCTTTATACCAAATGGAAAACTTTAAAATAGGGCAGTTAGCAAACCCTGTTCCAGCCTTCCCAGGTACTGCTTGGCAGAGTGGGGTGCATCAAAGGCAGGTGACTGTTTCCATCCCATCAGGCAGAGGAAGGGACTGAGCCTGGTGATGCCCTGTCTTGGTGAGTTTCCTGATAACATAGTTGTCAAGGAAAAAGGATGCTGTTCACTAGCCTGATGCATATTTCCTATTTTATTATTTCTCTGATAGTGATCCAAAATGGAAATCTATTGTTTCCACCAAGTATGTATTTGTTTGTTTGTTTGACTGATTGATTTCATTCATGAAACAGACACTGAAATACAAAACTTTGCGCAGGAAGGGGTTTTACTTGTGGGTTTTTTTTAATTATTTTTTCAAGAAAGCTCAAAATATATTCCTTTTTTATTTATTTCTCTATTTATTTTTGCCCCCATCCACTCCTCCCTCCCCCTGGCCATGATGTTATGGAGTCCTGACTGATCATTTTGAATTGCTAGAGGTCAGACTTCTAAGTAAGCTACACGATGCTGCATCTGGACATCAACAGAAAGGAGCTGCAGGACGGATCTTACTGTCCTTTTATATTGTTTTATGCAGTAAGTCTGATTCTGCTTACACAAAAATGCTGTTGCAATGCCAGTGGAAAACACTAGCTAGGGTAAAGATAACAGCATGTGTGTTGCAGCTTAAATGAGTCAGATGGCAGCAATGTAAATTTTAATCTAGTAAGCCCGGAAGCAGTTTCAAAATGTGAAAAAAAAAAAACCAAAACCCAAACTCCAAGCTATTTAATAATTATTTTCCAAATACTAACTGTTGAACAATTGCAAAAAGCAGAAATTAGTCACAGTTACAAAACCTTGTATTCCTTTAATATGAAGAGAATGCTTCAGTTTTGACAAACTACTGTAGGTGTATGACACTGCGCACAAAGGAAAGGGTTGGCATGACATCCCTGTGCTAATGTTAGCTCATGGGTTGGTGTCTGAACACAGAGAGCAAGCTGCAGAAGGGAGGTCTTAATGGGCTTAAGTCCAAATCAGAGAGGGACAGCTAAAAGGAAGGAATCAGGCGGCTGAACAGAGAAATCAGGTACTTTCCTTAGGATGTTTGTATTCTTATTTTTGTGGTTGCTCTTTCTACCAAAAATGATGCTGTTTGGTTTGCCCGCTTCACTGAAGAGGAGTACCAGTGTCATTATCCTTTGGAAACAAGTATGCTTTGGATAAACACTCTAGGACAGCATAAACACCATGAGCATAAAAGGAAAAGAATTCTCATTATTTCCCAAGTTTCTTTATGTGCTTGTAATTAGCAATACAAGAAAGCCTACTATAAAGATGAAATCAGAACTGTGTTCTGCAGCTGCCACGAGAAACACAGCGCATCAGCATACTGACAGAACTCTGCGGCAATTTTTATCAGCACTTTTAGCTTTTTGCTCTTCAAAAATATTCCTCTCGAAGCTTCAAATTGTCCCACAATGCTTTAACAGGGACCAGTACTTTGCATTTATTTCATGCAGCAGTCACTCACCTGTTTGTGTTTTATTACGAAGAACTTTAGGGGCTGTAGCTGTGCAGCATCACCAGGGCTTTTTCATTCCTCAGCGGTGAAGAAGAGAAAACTAGCATACATGAACTATGTTAAGCAATAAAGAGAAGAAAGGAAGGTTGACCAAAGGTGCTGAAAAATCTCCTGCATAACATGCCAGAGAATAATTAATCTAACTCATATTCTTCTAGCAAAGAAAAGGCATGAAATTCTGATTTGATTTGGAAAGAAGAGGTGAACTGATTTGTGGCTTAAAGGAAGAAATTGTTAACCTAAACAAAAACTTTCACATCACAACAGTCCTTTAAACTAAATAAATCTGTCTTTTAGAGGTAAAGACAAAAGCAATTTCCAAAATGCTAGTTGTAATGATACAGACCCCCTGGAAAAGGGAGAATGTGAGCCTTCAGAAATACCCAGATTGTGAGTGTTGTTTTGCAGATCTAAGGAGTTGCTTCACTTAAGTATTTACTGCTAACTCTTCATAACTTTTTTGTGATGAGGCAAGATTGTGTTGCAACTCCACTGCCAAAGAAGAAAATGATGGTTACTTCCTTACTAGAAACAGGGAGTATTTGAATGCTCACAGAATAATCAGCTAATATGGAACAGCTAGAGAAAAACACCCCGATAAATGCCCCACTGGCTTTTGGCTCTGAACAATCAATCACAATATCTTTATTGGCTTCTACGTCCAGGATTTTGGCTTTGGTCATTTGATACAAAAACTGACATACACAAAAGCACCACAGATAGAAAGTTAAAATTCAAGGCTTAAAGAATAGAAAAGGTCATTTAAAGGCCAGGTTGATGGGGCCCTGGGCAGCCTGGTCTAGTATTACATATGGAGGTTGATGGCCCTGCCTGCGGCAGGGGGATTGGAGCTTCATGATCCTTGAGGTCCCTTCCAACCAAGCCATTCTATGATTCCATGAAAGGCTCCAGAAAGTGGATGGGTTTTGTTTTTTTATGCTTTGTGACTAACAACAGCAGTGTGCATGGAATACCTGCAACCCCCTGGTTAATGGTGAAGCAGCATCGCTGGGAGGGCTCAGTAGCATCACCTCATGTGGAAGCTGGGGGACCCATGTTTCTGTGGTGTTACGTGACACACTGGTGATGGAGTGGAGGTCCAGGAGAGCCCCAAACAACCAAAACTCACTCTCAGAAAACAAACATTTGTTTGCTACAGAGCTTTTGTCCTCGCTTTAAAACTACGGTACCCCTTTCCAGCGACAGCATGTATTTAGTGTTCAAACAGAACAAACATAAAGTGGAGCTCAGACTGTAAAAATTAATCCACTGGGGAATGATAATCTTTTGGCTACCCGCACCCTGCAGCTTGCCAGTTTCACCCAGTCATTGTTTTCGATAAAACCCATTCTTGTGGTGTTTCCTGCCACAATATATCAGCTTTTACAGAGTGACGCATTTGTGTTGCACCCATAATTGTGAGCAAATTTCATACTCCATGGAGAGGAATTAAATTAAGTATATAATAATCAACCTTATAGATGTTGAAACAAAATCCTGGCACATGTATTTCACCTCCTTAGCTCATTTCTGAAGCAATCTTCTGTTCTTTCCCCTTTGTCTAACAGAGACAGGTATACAAACACAAAGAACACATCCAAAGCCGTGTTGTGTATACTGCTTACTTTAAGGGGTGTATCTATTCAGACTGCAAACTGGGTGTTTTTTTTTCTTTCAATATTAACTGGCTTTCAGTAATAATTGATTAATAAAAATATACATTTCAGGGTAAAAAATCTATGACTGTAAAAGTCATCAGGGATGACCATAAATAATACTTCCGTGTATCTGAAGGTATTTCATGTGAAGATTTCTGTATACCCTGCAGACATAAAATGGGTGAGTGCTGCATAGTACCTGCACTTTGCTAAGTACTGCTATTCCTAGAACATTTCACAGATACGAAGACTGGAGAGCTTGTGGTATGGATGAAGATAAAAGGCAAGTGTTTGGCAGAAGCTACTGGAAATTCAGTATTCTTAATTCTCAGTTTCCTTATCAGTTGATCCTTTGCAAAATATTTAACTGGTGAATACTTGCAAAACTCCAGCACTGCTCATTGTATTTGTGGACATATGCTTTGTTCAGGACCTCCATGAATGGAGTTAATCAGTGGTGGTCATTGCAACCTTCGAGGATGGGTTTTGTTCTTAACAGGAATTTTCCAGTGCTTAGGTCACATACAGTCAACAGTCTGGTGGAGGAAGAGGATACATTTTATTTTAGAATGTTTATAACTTCTCTTTCGGAATTGCTCTTAAATTTTATAGCCCTTTCTTTTATCTCCAGGTCAGAAACTTGACCTGAAGGCTGTGTTTCAGTGGTGGGTCATGACAAGAGCACAAGAAGAGAGTCTGGCTGCTGGCAGAGCCCAGCTGATGCCTGTGGTGAGAGAAAACCCAACTGAAGATGACATACTGGCTTTAGTAACTGAGAAAGCTGACACTGCAGGTCAATGAGTAAGAAAAACATCGTCACCCTGGTGAGTGCTCTTTCTTGAAGTCAGGTGCCAGCCATTCCCCCCATTTAATACTGGTGGCAGCTCTCAGAATGCAATTGGTTACCGCACTCCTTCTACCAGCAGTTTCAGCTGATCTTCCTGGCACCTTCTGACACTGGTGAGGAGTGGAAGATACAATGGCCACTGCTCCACTATCTAGCAGGCTCTTCTCCAAAGCCAGGTTCATGTTCTGCTCAGCTTTGCTAGAAGTTTGCACCTGTATTCTGCAAGCACCATCTGTGGGACACTGTGAAAGCTCTTCCCCATCTTTGTGCACACCATGGGTACCACGTCCTCTGTTCCTCTCTTCCATAACGAAATGGAGAAGAAACTGGGAAAGCTGCCTCTTGACTTTAAATGTATTTCACCACCCTTTGATTCTCATCTGAGGGTTCACTACAGGTTTTGAGAGGTGAACTGTGTAGCCAGGATAAACATGAACCACCACTGAGCTTTGGTACGATGCAAACATTTTCTTTTGTTTGGCATTACTGTGCAAGATGTGCTGTGTTTCCAATAGAAACTGAGAACATGTAGAAGCAAATATCAGGTGCACACAGGAAACAGTGGAAATATGGCCAACTTTGATTCTGTCCAGTTGCCTCATTTCTTTAAAAGAACCATGTGTGATTTTGTACTGGCTTACATCAAACTGCAGTGTGTCACATCTGATATTAACAGTAGTTTATGTACTGAAAAAGGATGAGGTGAATTCAGGGTCAGGAGGATACTGTAAAAGTTATTCCTGCTGTTCACTGTAATCCTGCATGCACGTGTGGGGAATAGTCCAGTTTCTTTTTACACTTGTGGATTCTCACACTGAGCCACATCTAAATTGGTGCTGAGCACCTGCAGACATTTGCAGGTGCCAAACAGCTTCCCCCTGCCTATTTCTGCTCCATATTAATTAGATGAGCTGAAACCTTAGAACAAATCCTTCCTTCCCAGCCCCAGCTTTTGCAGTGTCCCAGTCTGGACTTGAACTCCGTGGCTCATTTGAACTTGACCATTAATTCCTTCTTTGTTACAAACAGCTCATAAAGACTGTGACTTTTGCAGATCTAGTAAGTCAGATGTGTGGGGAGAAAAAACACGCAACACAACGTTGCACCACCTGCACAGGAAAGGCAGCCTGATGGTTATATAATTGACCATTATCCTGAAGGTGGCTGTGGTCTTCTGCCTATGACAGAATACATGGCTGCAGCCAAAGTCTGCTCTTAGTTACACACACTAAAAGAAAAAGTAATTTCAGTGTATTCTCTGATGTGAGAACAAGATTCAGGCTTCAGTCTCTCTCTCTTTTCTTCATTCATTTTGCAAATATGATCTTCCACCAGACTTCTGGTCCGTAGAAATTCCAAGTCTGTGGTAGAGCATGCACAATGCTTACACATAAACTTTCCCCATAAAGATTTGGCACTGTTTAAAATATGTCAGCTGACACTTGAAGCAAGCTAACACAGACGTGGTTAGATAGATAGATAAAAGGAAATAGAAGGGAAGAAAGACTCACCTCTCTGCCTGCATTGCCAGTATTTCTGTCGTAGTTGTTTTTGTTTTGTTGTTGTTTTTTTTTCCAGTAGACATGTTTTTTAAACAAATGTAACTTTGCAGGGCACCAAGAAATTTCAGCCTTATGACATACTCTTATGTGCATGACCTGGATTTCCTCTCCTGAGGAAGGGTAACCAGTAGATTCTGTCTTTCTGTGGTACATTTCAGACTTGGGAAGCCCAGTCCCCATCCGATCTCTTCCGATGGCTCCTAGGCAATCTGCTGCGGGCTGTGGCAGGGGACAGCTGCCTCCACGGGTAGCTGTGGGGCCTGGCACACGATGGAGGCTGCGCTGTGCTTGCTGCTATACAAGGTAGCCTGGCTGTGGTGTGGTGGGGGCTGTTCTGGGCAGTGGAAGCTGCCACAAAGCGAATGAGCCCCTTGATGCAGGCTGTGGGTGGTATGCAGCAGGGGGGAGAGATATGGGAAAGCACTGGAAGCTGCTAACAGTTCCCATATTCTGGCAGGCACCTCCCAGATGTGCTCTTGCTCCCACACCACACCTCCCACCTCCTCCTTGCCTGGGTTGAAGCAAGCTAACAGCAATGCTGCGCTGTCACCCAGGCAAGGCCCGCCTGGCAGCTGGGAGCCCATGCAATGGCAGAGAGCTGGGCTAAAGGAGTTGTCTGTGCCCATGCTTGCTGGGTGGCCATGAGCCTGGGTTGTTTTCATCAAATCCAGATGGTGGTGGTGGGCCAGAATCCTGGTGCCTTCCTCCCACGTGGGCTGCATCTGAAGGGTGGGCCCTGGGGCCAGGGAGCCACAGCTCATGAAGAGCACCGTGACAAAGTGACAAAGTGTTGGCCTGCTGGACTGCAGTCTAATCCCATGAGTGGCTGTCTGGCAGGATGACACAAAAAGATGCTCTTTTCTACCAGTGAGAGGGCCTCCACTCTTGTCACAGCCATCATGAGCAACCTGCTCAAGCTCCTGATGCTGGGAGACCTCATCGGTCTAAAACCACGAGCCCTCTCCTGGCCTCTTGCAACAGCTTGGCCAGAAGGCAGATAGTGATCTCCTCTGGACTGGGCCTATGTCTGGGACTGAGACAGACTAGCCTTGTTCTATTGGTTTTTTTTTTTGAAAAGAGCAAAACAGGATAGAAATTGGAAACAAATAAACCAAATGAATTTAAAACAACTAGAGGGCAAGTACTGTACCAGACAGCTAAGGATCAAATGCTGAGAAAATTGCTGTGCAGCATGTGAGGTTTTTATTTTTAGTGTCCTCTGAATGGTTCTCACATCATGTAAGGATATCTCCTGGCTTCTGTTGCACGTGGTGGGTTTGGAAATTGTTGGAGGATTTCTTCATGAGAGATAAGGGCACCTGGTACTCAGCAGTGATGCCTAGAGTGAGCCAATCTCTCATTTGTACACGGTCTACCTGCATCTGACTTATTCTAGAAATGGTCTTGCAACATGTAATATGAATTTTAAGCAGTTTCTCAGCTCTCAAACGGCAGTAAAGGGATTGTCCTGGCAAAGGCTGCAAACCCCAACTAATAGCTGTTTTTTAAGTACTTGGAGATGGGAAGGTGAGAAGGGAGTGCAAAGTATTACAGTTATTAGTGTCTGTCAGATCTCTTAGAGTACATGCAGAGTTCCCAGAGGCTCTCCAGCACTTTTCGTTCTTAATTTCCCCCTGGGAAACTCTCCAGTTACTTCAGTACCCAGAAGCCTGGAATAAAACTCAATGTCCACTAGGCTCATTTTCCCACTGTTTTTCTCTAAGCATTTACAGATATGCAGGCCAGTTAAAAAAGTAGCTTATAGCTAGAAACATCTTCCTTAAATATATTCTTTGCAAACTGCATTTTTTTTTTTTCCCATGAGCTCTTCATTTGAGTGGGTTTAGAAGTAAAACATTCTGCTCAGCATAAAT
Organism: Pavo muticus; assembly: GCA_016647715.1. Classification (NCBI taxonomy): domain Eukaryota; kingdom Metazoa; phylum Chordata; class Aves; order Galliformes; family Phasianidae; genus Pavo; species Pavo muticus. The sequence continues at coordinate 535,842 of JACDJE010000278.1, forward strand.
TTATGTATGAAAGTAATTGGCAATCAGTTCACTTTCAGGAGGCTTTACCTAAAAGTTATGGTGAGCTTTTGAAGGAGGTTGATTAATCAAAGATAAAGCAAAACTTTTGAAACTCTAACCAGATAAGAATACTTATTTCATGTGACTCGTAAGTAAAACCTGCTTAGAACAGCATTTCAGCAGAAATCTCTGATCAGAGCTCGCTCTGTCAACTTTCAGAAAGCCACTCAAAAAGAAAGAGAATATCTGAGTCGTGTTTCCAGATGTAATCCACCCTCAGCAGCTGCAAGACCCTCTGTTCAACCTGAGATGAATGTAATAATGCTTGGTAAATCCCAAAGACACAAGAAGGATCCAGAGGTGGAAAGAATGCCAGACTCTACACATGGAATTTGCATTATTTAGATTAAAATCACCTTCAGCGTTGAGTCTTATTTTCCATGCAACCTAGAGCTATAAATGACTAAACGCTATTGGATGACAAGAGGTTAATGATTTCAAATTACGAGAAGTGCTTATATTGCCACCTGCTGGACTACATCGACTCACAGGCAAACAGGGCAGATCAGACAATTTCTTTCCCAAATGTGCGCAACAGCTTTCCAAATGTCTCTTGCAGATGCAGAGTGGTCAGTCATTTCAAGTAGAATGAGCAGACAGTGGCAAAGGAAAAAGAAAACACAAAAACGTATGTTAATGCCTCCAGCAGATAACTTCTCCCTTTTTAGACTTAGGCCAATACTCAAGCATGATGCGCTATTGTGAGATGACTCCAGTTCCAAAATACAACCCTCTTGATATTGTAATATTGTTTAGTGAGGTTTTATGCAAAACAGCTCATCTAGAAGGGGATGCACTTACTGTAATATAGGCAGTCACCAGGATTAGTTATAAGCTTGTAGCAAAACAAAATGCCTTCCCAACACCGTTTCTTTCTTGTGTGTCTGACACCCCAAAAGCCTTGAGGTTTAGAAAAATCGTGAAAGTGGAGTCTGGTAGGAAACTGCTGCATATGCAGCTCTGTCATTAAAATACATATGCTGTAGTTGCAATATTATTTCTTCCATAGGCGTAGCTTTTGCAAAACAAGAGGATGCAATTTCTTTGGGTAATGTTTGAACCTCAAATGTCTTTGGATGAAGAAAAATTTAAGGTGGGAGAAGATATACACAAGAAGCCAAAGTTGTAGAAATGGTTCAGTCCTCTATTTTTATCCTGTACTGTTCTTGCTGCCTTTACAATTATGCTACTGAACACGGACATACAGACAACTTCCCAGATGTGGTAAAATGTTGTTTTCACTTTCTTGCTTTGTTTCCCCCAGCCCCAGATCAGAAGATTTACAAATACTTATCCAGGTTTTCTGGAGAAACACGCAACTGAAAAAAAATGTTTCATATTTAAGATGTATTTTTCAGTTTTCAAAGAATTCTGGTTTGCTATTGATCCCAGACATAAGGTAGTGCACAATGAGAAATGTGACAAGAATTGGGATACCTGAGATATTTTTTGGAGCTTAGAACTTGATCTCAGTACGCTGAGATTGTTTGGAGGCAAAATGGGCCTGCAAACAGAGTGTGTTAGCCTATTTGGGCTATGATGTTTAAACGGACTTCTTTCAGTGTCACATTATGATAAATTGAAAGTAGTTGAACATTTGAATGCAGTGCTTCAGTCTGGAGCAGAGCCACACTGCTGATCAGCTTCAGTTACAGCCTTTACTTTCAGAAAGTCACAAACCTCCTGGCTGGACCAAGCTGAACTAATCAGAAACATCTGTATGACCACAGAGTGGAAAAGAGTGGGTATGTCCTGGAACTCTGCTCTCGATGACTGCCATCCTTTTCGTGCTCCACTCTATATTTCTGATAAACATCCTGCCTGCACTGGAGACCACCGCTCTCAGTGTCAGTTGAGATGTCTTTTTGTAATAGTTTTCACCAATGAGGAGAGTAAAGCTTCAATATTCTATCATGAGGATTTTGTTAATGAAAATTGTCTCTAAATGTCTCTGCAAGAGCTGGTCCATCTCAGGATGGCACTGCAGTTTTTAGAAGCCAAGTGAATAGTGATTTCTTGTGGTTGTTGTAAACTCAATATCGGTATCATCAGCATAATTATATTGCCCATAATTTTCTATGCCATTTTCTTTAAATGAATGAAACTACTTGATAAAAAGTAAATTTGCAAAGACACTGTGAAAGTCTATCCCAGAAGTGAGCCTGCCACGTAAAACTACCATCTTTGGTGTTGCAATCAAGTTTCAAGCATGAAAACAACTGCCGGACTCAAATGTTGGATGATACAGATGGAGGCTATAAACTGAACTAAGGAATCTCTCAAGAAGGAGGAAAAACAAAACTAGACAGAATAAGGGCTGTGTTGTGTTAAAGTTTAGTTTCGGGAAACTCTGAGTTGATCTTTCCTTGTACCTGGGGCTGGATTACGAGAACTGTTATGAAGGTGCACCAGCTAATGAGAAGGGCCTTTTCTCCTTCAGCTTCTTGGGCTGCTGTGAATCTCCCAGACTTGTCTGAAATTTGCACCCTGGAGGTGGATGTTAGCACTAGATCTAGTCCAGAGTTGCTGGTCAGAGACCTTGGGACGTAACATTACCACCTCCCACTCTCTGAATGCAGTTTTCATTTAGAGCAGCAAATTCTACCAACGTTTGAGAGGATCACACTCAGGAAGAAGTGAGACTATAGCTCTAAGATGATTCCAGAAACCTCTTTTTAGTTCAAGTAAGAAACTTACAGGCATCCACAACATGTATGCTCTTAATGTGAACTCTACAGCATAGAAGATCCCTTCATTCTTCACTGGTAGGGATCCTACACTGCAGTTCAGCTTCACAGATTATAAACATGTGGCAGACGCTAGAGGACCTAAAGATACTTTCCACTGACTATTTCAGAAGAGCTGAGTTAAGCTGCCATGGGTATCCTCCCTTGTCTTTTTTTAAATGTAAGTTTTGCTAAACCAGATATTCTGGAAATGCTGTCAGTTATCTCTAATACCACATCAGTGAAGAATTTGGTAGCCAGACCATTGTGTTACCTGAATGGGATAAACTTGTAATACAGGCACACAGCATATCAAGGGTAAGCACACGGAACTGGAATCCTGTGCTCTTGGTGCAAAGTGGTGGAGGACAGCAGGAAGGAGGAAGGCAACTACAGGGGAGCTGTGATGACTTTTCACAGTATTTTCATACTAATCTGTGCCTGGACTGCTGCAGGCACATTGTTTCTCTTTTGTTAGCAGACTGCCCAGATTGCACACTGGAAAACTACTAAGATGTGGCACTGCAGTCTGTGCTCTTATCTTGCTCCTGAAACATCCTGCCTGCCTCCTACATTCTAACATGCCCAGCACTTGTACAAAGAGTAAGAAGGCAGATGAGATCTTGGAAACCTGGTTTTATCAAAAGGTGCATCTGGAGGTGTTCCTTCTTTACATCTTTCCAGCCTTTAAATGAGCCATAAGTAGAGAGTAGTAAGTATAACTTACACTAATGGGATGTATTGCAAAAGTAAAGCATGAAGCTATCTTGAAAGAGCCACTTCTCTAACCATTTAGTTTTACACGTTCTTTTAGCTACCACATTAGTGGCACATCTTTCCCCACTCAGGAAAAGAAGAAAGGCAAGGAGCTCACTTGTTTTGTAACCAGTCTCCTCTCTATGACCAGACTGGCAGGCAGTCTTCATTTCAGATTGTATCTCTTCTGTGTCCAGGGATCTCTCTTACCACTTCTCTGAAGACCTTTTAATCCCAGTCGGACTTTGCAGTCTAATTCAAATTCCAAATCCAGATGTCAGTCCTGTCTGAGGTCACCTGTTCTTGCCTTCGCAAGCAGTTTTCTCCTATTATTCAGGTGTTTGATGGGGTTGAGGACAACACGCTTCAATATACAGGGCTACCAAAGACGCAAAGACTTAAAAGGCATTCATATTTAATTTTCTGCCTTTTAATTGTTACCCCTGAAGTCTTAACTACTTCATTCAAATACATCATTGGGTACTTTTATTGTATTTCTCAGATTTTTACATTTATTTTTCCCCCTCAAAACTATGTCCAATATTATGTTTCATCATAATCTGTAAGAATCTTCAACTCCAATGTTACACAGACTATTTTGTAATACAAGGTTGGCTTGAATTCACTTATTTATTTATTTTTACAAACTCCATGATCAGTTTATAAAAAACATGCCACAGATAATCCCACAGCAAATCTCAATAAACCGTTCCAGTGTTTGAAAGTTCTGTCTGATTTCTTATTTCTGAGTTTGCCTAGCATCAAATTTCTGCCCTTACAGCTAAATCTTTTTAGTTAAAACTTTTTAGCTTTTTGTTAAATCTTTTCTTCTTTAAAGAAGGGTTTTTAATTTGGATATGTACCAGTCATCAGTGAGGAACTTCTTAATCTTCTCTTTGAAAAGTTAAGTAGTATAAGCTCCTCTCACTTATCAAGTAGATTTTCTAGTCATAAGACTAGAAATCCATGATTCTCTTCTCAACCTTTTGCAGATTATAACATTTTTTTCTTGAACTGCAGATACCAGAAGTTTTCTTTTTGTAAGATAGATTTAGGATGAATCCCTAACTCTTGCAATGCCCTAGCGTCAATAATACTGCGTACCTCAGTGGACTGAGGACCAAATCAGTGGAATATCAAGGTACAGCATTCTGTCTTCAGAATGTCCCTGTTCCAAACATTTATAAATCTAAATAGGCAAGGCAAAGGCAGCATGAGTCAAAACGATATGACAGTAGTTGTCTCCAAGTGTCAGACCACGACCATAATTACAGTTTTAAAAATCTTAGTTCGTCTTGGAAGTAGGTAGCTAAAGACAAGCAGTTTATGTTCAAAGAAAAGGTAGAGGCAAAGAGGAGGAAATAGCTGGAAGAGAAGCAGAAGAAGCATGAGAAAGTTTTTGGAGAGCATAAAGTGAAGCTCAGGTTAGAGACTCAGACAGCAGTTAATAGGATTGGAACAAATACACCGTTTGCACTGATGACTGAATATCCAGTCTGAAAAATATCCCCACCTTCTGTCGCTCCTGACTGCAGAACTTCCTCAGGCAACTTCTGTGAGGGTTTTCCAAGCTGGTAACTCCGGCTTCCTAGTGGAGCTCACGCACAAATTGGATCCTCTCTTTCACAACCCTACTGCTTTGTTGAGTGTGGCATGTCTCCAGATACAGCAAACTCACTTGAGGCCCATTCGGTTGATATAATTTAAAAATGCAGAATTCAGGAAACTCTATCCCTCTGAGAAAGGAGCAAAACTATCCACCTGGGCAGGCAGGATCCCTGAAGAAAACACTGATTCAGATGAGAACCTCCTTTGACCTCATTGTGCACCAACCAGCTAGATATAGCCCAACTGGATAATAAAAATATACATAATTCTCAGTAGTGCAATACTGTTGTTAAGCAAACAAAAACCATAAAGGGTTTCATACCATCATAGAAACCTCCAGGGAATAATTTGATTTAGGGACTTACATATCGATATCTGATCAACCCCTTGCTTTACAGAGCCCATCCTATACTCGTATGCCACTGTGACCCATTGTGTTCAATGAGTGCACTATCAAATTTTATGTTTACGAAGCCTTCACTAAATTGTAAGCCTATACATTGCCAGTGGATAGGGCAGTCAAAAGCCTCATTTCTACACAGTGCCATATTTTCCATGTCTATTTCATCTAGAGAGACCTAACAGATCTGTGAGTATGTACGTTCTATGCTACATTTCAAATAGAAACTGACATTGCATGTACAGGCTTTTTGTTCCTCAGGATGTAGTCTGATAAGTACTGGCAGTCTTTCAAAAAATGGGTATATGAAGCCTTTTTGTGGAATCCTGCTAGGCAGTTCTTCCTACCACTCTTCAGTAGGTGCACTCTTTTGAGACTTGTATAGTAATTAAAGGACTGAAATATTCTCAACTTGCTGAACTGTACCACTTCACACGTAATCCTTACCTGCAGCTATGGCTTCTTTCACTAATATCCCATCTTTGAAGTCTGAGGCTAAACTTATTTAAATTTCTAAGATCTTCAGGACTGTTCTTCTAAGATGGCTGTTTCTTTAACGTGAATAGTAGATTCAACAGACTGAATGAAAACAACAATTAGAGATTATGTTTGCAGTCTAATAGTGGACGTACATTTGTTTAATGCCACTGAACTTTTCTTGTCAGCTCAGGTTCTGACTTTCTGTACGTTTTGCCCAGGAACAGTTTCAGCTGTTGTCAGCACATTTGTAGCAAACTAGATGGAATGTCATTGTTTTTGAAGCACAGGAAAACATTTTTCAGCTCTTAAAATGTAGTGTGCCAGTAGGAAACATGGGTTTGAGCTGGGAATCACTGTGAGCCAACTGGATGAGATAAGATTAAGTGACAAATTACTGAAGTATAGAAACAAAGGAGGCAAAGTAGCTCAGTTTCTCATTTCCTTTTCCTCTTCTGCAAAAAAAAATAGTCTGAATGATAAATGCCAAGCAATAACAAACGAGGCTTAGAAGATCTCACTTCAACTCTGCGAAGTGCAAACCATAAAAGCATTGCCAGTGCTTTTCCCAGTGAGCAAATCTTGCCACAGAATTCACCATAACTGTCAGCACAAACTAAGGTCAGGAGCAGTACGCATAGCAGAAAAGCTTATGAAAGAGTAACCTGGAGGTGAGAGCGATGATGATACTTCTGTAGTGTTTGAAGGGGATGATATGCTCTCTACTGTCAGTGCTTTCTGTATCCTTGTGTGTTTTGAAAATCACTGCATCAGTAATGTAGGTGCCATGAAGGAAGGGGATGTCACAGCCTCTGAGTTCTCTGTGAGACGTGCTGCCTGCTGTTGAATTTGTGCATGCCCTTGTCTCACCAACAGCCTTCACAGCCCAATAGCGTCTTGCATTTGTGAGTGGTAGGGCTTCCTGTTTCACAGATACCGTGCTAAATTCAGACCTCTGCTGCAATAACTTACATACAGAAGCAGTTCTCACTTTGCCAAGTTGAAGAATGACATGGAAACTGTACTTCAGGCTTAAGATAAAAGCTCCTGTGCAGGACTGTTTCTGGGCAAGATACACAACACCAAAAGTATGGAGACCAACTTTTTTCACAGTCTGATAGGACAAGGAGGAATGCCGTTAAACTAAAAGAGGAGAGGTTTAGGTGAGATGTTAGAAAGGAATTCTTCACTCAGAGGGCAGTGAGGCCCTGGAACAGGCTGCCCAGAGAGCTGTGGGTGTACCATTCCTAGAAGTGTTCAAAGCCAGGTTGGATGGGCCCTGGTGAGCGGCAAAAGTGGTGGTGGCATGGGGGTTAGCACGTGATGAGTCTTTAAGGTCCTTTCCAACTGAAGCCATTCTGTGATTCTATAATTCTATGATAATTTGTGTTTATAGTCATTCTGCTTAGCTTGTCAGACAGATTTTAATGCTTTTTAGGATAATAATCCTGAAAAGGAAAAACAGATAGGAGGAAAAACTTAAAATGAAATACGGAAGAAATGTTCTGGGTAAAATTTCTGACAGAGCTAAAGTCAGAAGGACCCTGAGTCCTACTTTCAGAATGGTACAAGGACTCTGTCTGCTTAATACTTCTGAAAAGCTGGGATAAATATTTAATGCCAGAGATTTTACTGACTATGCAAAGGGTGTTTATTTCATGCTCATGACCATTTCTGCTCTTGAAATGTCTGTAATGAAGTCTGATGACTCAGTGAGGCAGATGTGGCCAATAAGAACTTATCATGTCTGAAAAATGAGGGATCTGAGATATGGAAGAGGGGACAAAAAAGTGAGACTGCATTACACTTACAATCCTCCAACTATCAAGCCACTCATCAATAGGGCAGCGCCTGTTGTGAATTACATCAGATGCCAGGTTCTTGCAGTTTATGTTGCCTGCCAAAGCTCCCCATATGGCAGTCACAAACCACTGCCCCTGTTTATTCCCCAGGTCACATGCCTGGTCCCAGCCTAAAAGTCGAAGGATAGTAGTGGTCTTGCTCCACTGGCGACTCTCCTCACACTGGAGACACTCACTGGGACAGATCTGCAGGGTTTACACAGCTTTGTGCTGTAAAGCAGAAATTGAACCTTTTAACTTCTGAAGATGTCTATCATCAAACAATACCATTCTCATGCTGAAGATGAAAGGCTTCTGATGTGCCACTGATTGTTTTGGAAATTATTTTCACCAAAGAATGCTGTCTGAATGAATAGTCCACCAGAGCTGGAGCCAGGAGTGTTCCTCTAATAACTAAACAATGGTATTACTCCTCATTTCACTTACAACAAAAATCACAGAGCTTGATGTCTCAGAAAAGAAAAGAATCTGGTACACATATTCCGTTTTGTGTGTATGAGGACATTCACTTAATCTGCTCTGTGTAAGTACAACAGTAGGTGCAAATGCTCTGGGAAAACTCACAGTGCAGAAGAGACACCTCTAGGGTTTTATGTCTGAAGGCGAAAACACACATAAGATACAGAAAACCCCTACTGCTGCTTGTACTACAGCTTGAACTGGATTTTGTCATATCTTCTGAATACCCTCACTGACTACTTAATAAAACACTTCAAACTCAAATAACAATAAAATGTGCTCTCTGCTGTGTCTTGCTAAGAGTTAGTATTGCTTAGTATTGTGTTTAACCTATTCACGGATGTGTTTTGATACTGATTCTGCTATGTAGCATAGAATTATTTAAAATGACACAATCAAACACCTCTGCTAATGCTTTCCTCTATAACACGCACCCGTAATGACACTCTGTTATGATCACATTTGTCACAGAGGGCAGATAATAAGACACACTGTACTTGTGTAGACTTGACAGAAGAATATGTTTTATCAGGCTTGTGACAAAGATATGCTCCTTTAACGTATAATTTTGGCAGGTTGCTTAATAAAGCTGAGCATAAATCACACTGGGTATCATTCTTAGGCAAGAAGTGCTCCAAGAAGAGGTTACTTTGAGGTGTTTTCTGAAAACAGCCAGGCTCTGCTTCCTCCCCATAGATAGATCTCTTTATAAGGGAATGTCTGTACGTGACAGTCAACAGCTTCATACGCTGTATTGTACCATAAGGCTACAAACGCTGGGTGCTGAGAAGACTTAAGCTCTGTTTGGAGTCAATGAACCATCTTGTATCCAGTGATGGATCGGGGGGTGGCATGGGGAGACAACCTAAACCCAAAAAACAAAGCACGAAAGGCAACAACAGAGATGCTACTTGGGTTCTCTCATTAGCCTGATTCAGTCGAAGGTCCTTACTCTGACCAGAAAAGACTGATGGAAGGAAAGGCAAATCATTATTCAAAGATAGTTTACCTGACCAACATCACTTTGGCTTTGCTTCCATTGAGATTCCACTTCTCATCAAAACTCTCATTTCCTGAAAGTCTTCTGAAGTCTCAGTTTCTGAAGTGGTAGGTGACTGCATTCAGGGCAAGTCATGTAGCCAAATGTACCCGCTGACAAGGAAGCTCAGACACTAAACCATCTCTCCCTGTCTCACAGACCTGCTGAAAAGCAAGACCACAAGATGGGGTCCTCTGATATACTCTTGGGAATCTCTGCAGTGAAAAATCTCATTTCTTTCTGAAGAATATGTTGCTGAATACCAAAACGTGACACATAAGTTAGGAAATGCATACACAAGGCACAAGTTCTTTCTGAAGGGCTGTGAAAGGACTGGGACTGCAGGGCACGTTACATTAGGTCAAGGGAGATGAGAGCAGCAAAATGAATCAAAAACCAACTTGGAGAATCCTTCATGGGTTCTGCCAAACCCATCAAAGCAGAAGACCAGAAGAGAGAGTATGATATTTAGCATTACTTTCAAGCTTTCTTTTGTCATGACTCTCAAACTGTGTTTTCAAGGTGGCACTACCTGAAAGTCTGAAATGAAGAAAGACATTTGCTACCACAGGGCTAAGTATCACCATATTTGAACTCACCCTGCAGTAATGGCTGTTGGTTTTACTCTGGAGACTTTTGGACCACGTGATTTGACAATGCACTGCAGTTTTCATGCCCGTGGTTTTCCAGCTGGATTTTATTTCTCTTGTTGCTTGTATGAAAGGTGCACACGTGTATTCATGCACACATACACATGTACAAGTGTGTGTGAGCGTGTGTGTATGCAAGCATGCTACATTCACTTCATGCTGCAGGTTTCAGTTTACAGGACTTAGGGTGTATGATCAGTCTGCCTGGAAGGAAAGTACGCCCACAAACATCACATGGAACTAGCTGGTTCTGGGCGCTGATCCAGGCAGCCTATTTTAAAGAATCAAGATCATAGAAACCTTTGGCTGGAAAATTAAAAAAAGAAAGTATCAGTTTTCATTCTGGAGACCCACATTCAACTCTTTATGGAAAATATTTTCAGGAAATACCTGTTGACTGAGTCTTTCGGTTTAACCAAACCATATTGCTTTTGCAAATGAAAAGGAAAGAAATGAAAGAAAAGAAAGAAGAGAGTAAAAATATATATATAAAAAGACTCTGTTTTTGTCCCAGGGGTTGAATTAAGTTAACTTCAAACTAAATCATTCTGTATTGTATGAGACTACAGAGAAAACATCATGCTGTGTGTTATGATACGCATTCTCAACTAATTATTAACATCTTTGCATGCGCACTATTATCAGCAAATTTCACTTCTTGGCTTTTATTCAAGTCCTGCTTAATAAGCATATGTTGTCTGACTATGGGAATGGGAGGGAGCACACTGTACTTGAGAATATGCTCTTTGTACCGCTCTGGACAAGAAGTCCAATTTTCTTCCTGTGAAGTCCATGCAAGTTTTGCCAATAACTGGAATAAAGCTCGAGTGAGTCTAAAAGTCTACAGACAAAACCTACAGCTCCTTAAAGCCACAGCTTCCAATGAGCTCTTTGCAGTAATGCATCTATTGTCATCTAGACACTAATCCAGTTTTCCCCTCAGTTACTTTCCAGTGCTGGAAGAGCGACTGGTCTGAAAGCTCAGGAGTATTCTTTAAACCCTCACACCAGATGTATTTTCAAGATTGTATTTGAGTATAAAAAATAGCTTGTTTACTTTTGCATAGAAATGGCTTTGCACATTTGTGCTGTTTCAAATGCATTTCCAAAGAGGCCAGGTAGGTTGCTTAGTACCTGAATTTAGTTCTTAAGAGTCGTCATTTGAAGCTTGGAAAGAAAAAATCTGCACGGCTTGATTTGAAGATGTGTTTCCTTCAACCTTTCCAAAAGGTATGGCAATACAGAAAAAGGCTGAAAAAACTGCTTTTGACTTTGATATGTAGGCAGCAGACCATTTTAAAAAGAAAAGGGTTTGTGCATTTAAAAATATTTCATGGTTTCTGTCATTGGCACATGATAGAGCTCTTCATTAAAGGCCCATACAGTTTTAATATGATTCATATCCAACGGTTCACATAACCACAATAAGCCTTAGATCTCTTAATATGCCTGTTCCTAATGTTCTTTTTGTTAGAAGAGCAACCAAGTAGTGTTTCTTTTCTTGGCTGAGACAAATATCCCCTTTGCTTGCAGGAAATTAATGTGTATTTTCTGTACTTTGGAAAGTTTATTGAATATAAAAAGAGAGAGAGAGAGAGAGAGAGGGATGACTTTCTCCTTGCAGGCATGTGTTAGGCATTCCACAAACAAAACTCTGTGTAATCAGGGCAGCGGCTGTCTTCCTGTGACACTTGAGTTTTCAGAAAAAAAAAAAAATTAATGTCAGTTATAAAAAGTTTTATGTAAGCAGTTAATATTTCTGGGATTTTTTTTATTTAATTTTTTTTTGAACGCTGCCTGTTCCATTCAACGACAAGGGTAACTCCTCCTCCTCAAGCTGAGAAACTGTGAGACATGCGGTACGTGTATGTGGTCTGAAGGTCAGTTATAGCATTTACCAGATGATTGAGAGTAAGTCTTACGGAAAAAGAGCAACACAGATTACTTTCTCGAGGCCAGAAGCATGAGGCAACCGCAGGGGGAACAGTTTTAGCTTAAACTACAGAACGGATCAGACTTGCATCAGCAGGCATTTAGGGACAGACGCTGGAAGCAGATCAGAGCCCCCTGGGGAAATGTGGACACACAGCACCTCGCGGAGATGTGCGGCGCCTGATGTGACTCATAGCATAAGTGAGACAATCTTCTGATTCATATCTGGGAGCCTTCTGCTGGATTGTTCTCTCAAAGAGCAGTTGTCTTTCTGATTCTGCTCCATCAAAATAAGAACAGCGTATCGAAATATATCGAAACATATCGAAATAACCTGAGCTGTCTTTTTGCATCCTCCTCTTCAGATGGAATTCTCATTTTCTCCATCTTTTTTTACTACACAACATATGTAATTAAAAAAAAGAAAGAAAAAAGCCTAACAACAGAAAGAGCAAATCTCTTTTGAACCTATCTTTTACCACAGATTTAACTCTACTGTTTGCCATCTGTTAACCAAACCTTGATTTGATACTAGATGATCTGCAGTTGTTGTTGTTTTGTTCAGCCGATCAGGGTTCTCGGTGGTCCTGCTCTCTTCTGTATGTGTCTTCTGGAGACATATTTCTTCACGCTGCTGTAAACTGATCTAGTGTATGACTCTTTCCCAACAAGCTGGAGAATTTGTCTATTTTTCCAGACATTAAGGGAAACTATGGGAAATTATGGAGAACAAAAATAAAAAGTGGGCGAATTAACTGCCTGCGAGCAAGTGGTCCAAATTTGGCACAAAGTATCTCAGAACAGCTGGCAGGTCCAGGGAAAGCATCCAGCTGAAATGAAATAACTATATGTGGGAATAGAGAGATCTGGGGAGCAACTTCCAGGCAAAGCACGGCTAAGGTTTCCTTTTGGTCCCACAGTGAACACACACCTCTGAGACACGTGTGGGAGCCAGCTCAACCAGGTGCTGGGGATTGTCTGTTTCATTTATTTGAATAAAGAAGTGGGATCTAGGCATCTTAAAGAACAGAACTCAATGCACAAACATACATAATTAGCACAAAATGAATGCTCATCTTATACTGCACATAGTTTTTCCCATTATGTTTATACTGTAGTGTACCACAAAGTAGTCACCTAAGGCTTGAAAATAAGAGTAGACCAAGGCCGTTCCCTGGATATTAATTGTAGACAATACTACTTTTTCACCTATACATGTATTTTAACAAAACCCTGAAAACACAGCATATATTTTAGAACGCTGTAAAAAATGCCTTATTTTCTTCCAATCCTCATTCATATTGTATTGTATTTCTTGTCTCACCTTGTCTCACAGAATTCCTATTTTCAAGGTCAATCACTGTCTAGCACTGGGTAAGTGCTAGTGCTAGGCCTGTATTAAAACTAACAGTGTAAGTGTAAAACCCAGCTGAAATATCAATCCCAATGCTGCCTGAGGGGTTTTTAGTTTTAATGACTGTACATATCAAATATGCACATTATTCTTAGATGCTTTTGCTCACTTTGAAATGTACATTTCTTCAATGTTAAAAATACTCAAAAATTAATGATGAAGCAGTGGGCTAATATTTTTGTATTCTGGTTCGGAACATACTGACACATAAAGAGGACCATGCTTGTTGGTGCAGCACAAAAGAAAGAATAGGATACTTAGAAGAAAGCTTAAAACAAGCTGTGATGACTGCCTTCCCTTCAGACTAGATGTGGGAAAGGAGTACTTGCAAACCGATAAGAAAGTGCTTAAAATTCTTGTTTCCTCCCACTTCCTTCTGCTGGTCTTGTGTTTGGTGTGTACCTCACCTTGTATGGGACTGATTTCAGGCTTTTTGGGCTCTGGCCTTTTCAAGTGCTTGAGTAGCATGTCATTCTCTTGATACCATTTTTTTTTTCAAGCATTGTGGCTCATGGATACTAACAGATTTTGTTCCGTACTCACAGCCAAATATGTAACAAACCACAGTTGGTGGCCATCTTACCACTCATGTCTGCAGACATCTGTAAGGAAGAATAAACATTGTTTTCAGCAATAATTTTGAATCAGAACAATTCTGAATGAAAATAAACATACAGGTTAAGAAACCAATTCATACACGTGAACTCAGAGGGAACGTATCTGAGGCTGTGGATGCCCCATCCCTGGAGGCATTCAAGGCTGGATGTGGTTCTGGGCAGCCTGGTCTGGTGGTTGGCGACCCTGCACATAGCAGGGGGTTGAAACTAAATGATCATTGTGGTCCTTTTCAACCCAGGCCATTCTATGAGTTTATGATTCGCTGCGTCGGATTCAGTCTTGAAAGGGGTATAGCCCCATAAACTGTCCATTTGGAACAGGTAGGCTCTTCCTGCAAATACTGGGCTGAAAATTCACGTGTGCCCCAGTTCATACCTAGCTGTACCAAGTCTAGGTCTTTTACTTCATACCATCACAGTCCTGGAAATGCTGAGCCTTCTCCTCCAGAAACAACCCGTCTGCTTGATCAGGTTGCTGCAGCATGGTGACCTTTTTGGATACCAGAGCCTATTTTCAATCTACCAAATAGATGGCAAGCAGCATCAGTAGGTTGCTCAGCTGAACTGCTGATATGTGTGTCCTGTTGCAGAAACACCCCAGCATCTGTTGTGCCCAGCCTGGACATGTATGAGTATGAGTATCTGCTCACACAGGACTCTGTAATGCTGAATTACTACCACGGATCAACTAGCTGGTGGCATTTTTGGCCTTGAGGGTTTAAAACCGATCCAGGATATTTCAGGACTGGGAAAAGGAACTCTTGCTTGTTTATCCCAAAGACCTAAGTGCTAATTCGCCAGTGATTTCAGAGAGGGCAGAGCTGGACTCCAAGCCAGTCACTGATTCTGCACTGCAGACCTGCTTTTGTTTGTAAGGGAAAAAATATCAGTGAGAAAAAAATCCCTCAGCCCTAACACCGCAAATACACATTGGAAGCTTGAAAAATATATAATTACTGCGGCATTGCAGATTATGGAGTCAGTTCTGTCTGTAGGCACATTCTGCTCTAGGCGTGGTGTGAGGACCAGCCCTTCTCAAGGAGCAGCAAGGAGCAGGAACGCGTTGCAGAGGCAGCACGTTGAGGCATAGCAAAGGTTCCTGAAATTGTCACAGTTTCCTTCGCTTTTGAATGCATAATGCCAGTAAGAGACAACCTACTCCCTGTCCTCCTAAAAGCAGAAGGAGACCGTGCCAGACCAAGCATGGAAGGCCTTTCTCACTCAAGCGAGGGAGGTGGGGATTTCATTTTTTCCTCTGCTGCTGTGTAAGACAAAGCATAACCTATTCCAGTATTTATGACTCCCCCAGTCAGCACATCAGTGTATTCAAGAAATTCTGGGCAGCTCTTCTTGTGTTTATGCTACAGTCTGAAAATCTCATTAGAGAATAATCTGCATCTTTCTTTCCTGTAACACACATGTAAACTCAATTACATGAAGAAATACTACTCTAGAAAGTGTATTTCTGCTATGAAAAGTCAGATTTTGTCTGCAAGGTTTGAAATATAACGTATTCAAAGGCTGTCATTCTGAGTACATTTTCATCTTATCAACTTTCAAATGCAATTTCCTTAGACATATTTGATAAGAAGATAATTTAAATATAAATTCATTGCCTTCTCTTCTTTTTTAACTGTTGTTTAAAGAATGCCGTTTAACTTTTCAATATCAATTTTCACCTAGGTCCAACAGGCCTCCTGTTTGGAGAAAAGACACTGGGTCCCTATTGAGTCTTCTGAAAACAGTGCATGGTTCACTGTGAGCTCCTGGGATCTTTAGATGAGGACACTGTGGAACAAACTCTTGAGGTAAGAGACCTCTTTTCAGTGTGAATGTTTGTTATGAGTATGCTTATAACATTTAAAAAATATTTTTCCAAAGAATGCTGAGTATAAGAACACATTTTCCTTTCCAGTTTCCATTAGCTACATTCCTGCTATTCGGTAAAATAGATGATTTATTGGATGCAAACTGGGAAAGATCAATTTGATTTACATTCAGTTTCTAGGGATGATTTTCATAGTTCCAGGATGGTAAAAATGAGTATTAGTACAAAAATGGAAACCAAGCTTGCTTCGTCTGCACTGTCAGAGTCATTTCCACTGTATGAGGCATAATAATAATAAAAAAAAAAAATGTATAGCTTCAAAAAGAATTAAAGATTTCAAAGAATCATAGAATTGCTTAGGTTTGAGGGGACCTTAAAGATCACGTGTTTTCAACCCCACCACTACGAGCAGGGCTGCCACCCACCAGCTCAGTCCGCCCAGGATCCCATCCAGCCTGATCCTGAATGCCTCCAGAGATGGAGATCCACAGCTTCTCTGGGCAACTTATCCAGCAACTTACTACACCCTGAGTAAAAAAATTCCTTCTAATATCTAACGTAAATCTCCCTTCTTGTAGTTTAAATCCATTTCCCCTTTTCCTGACACTATTAGACCACCTAAAAAGTTGTACTCCCTCCTGCTTACAAGATCCCCTCAAGTACTGGAAGGCCACAATGAGGTCTCCCCAGAGCCTTCTCTTCTCCAGACTGAACAAGTCCATTTTCCTCAGCCTTTCTCAACAGGGGAGGTGCTCAGCCCTCCGATCACCTTTGTGGCCTTCCTTCGGGCCTGCTCCAACAGCTCCACATCCTTTTTGTGTTAGGGGCCCCAGGCCTGGATGCAGTACCCCATATGGCACCTCACAAGGGCAGAGCAGAGGGAAACAGTCCCCTCCCTGCCCTGCTGCCACCCCTCTGTTGCTGTAGATCAGGGTACAGCTGGCCATCTGGGCTGCAGGCACACACTGCTGGCTCATGATCAGCTTTCCACCCACCAGCAGCCCAAGTCCTTCTCTGCAGGGCTGCTCTCAAGCACTTCTTTTCCCAGTCTTTTCTCATATCTGAGATGACCTCAACCTAAGTGCAGCACTTTCCACTTGGCCTTGTTGAACTTCATTATGTTACCATGGGCCCACTTTTGGAGCCTATCCAAGTCTCCCTGGATGACATTCGTTCTTCAATTGTATTGACTGCAGCAGTCAGCTTGGTGTCATGAGCAAACTTGCTGAGGGTGCACTCAACCCCAGTGTCTACACTGTCGATTAAGATGTTGAAGAGCACTGGTCCCACAACAGAGGCCTGGAGGACGCCACTCATGACCAGCCTCCACTTGGACATAGAGTCCTCTGGCTACAACCATCCAGCCAATTCTTCATCCAATGAATAGAACAACTCTTAAATCCATATCTCTCCAGTTTAGTGGTATGATGTCAAAAACCTTGACAAATCTAGGTAGATGACACCAGTTACTCTTTCTTTCTCCACCAATGCCGTCTGATAAGGTGCAGGTGAAAAATCACATAAAAATTAAACATGCATTATGAATGTAACAGAAATACAGAAATTCACTGTAAAATCAAGTTTGTTTATAGAAAAAATATTTCCTTCATGTCTCAAACTGCTTCACTCAAATCCATTGCTCTTGCATTAAAGTAGTCGAAATGTCCTACTATAAAACAGCTTCCAGAGACCTGCAAGACAAAACTTAGCCATACACATCCAGAGCAATCTCTATAGATTTCCACAGCTCAGAACTCACTTGGATGGTTTCACTTACAGACTTGCTCAGATAAGCAATATTGTGACCCCTCCAGATCCTTACAGGGTGCTTACAGATAGGTATTATGCCTCCACTAAGCACAACCAGTCTTGCACCTAAATAGAGGATTCTCTTTTCCAAGCTAATCTGTTTCACCAGACCCTACATGGTGAAAGAAATATTTAAGAAATCTGTTCAAGTAGGACATCTCTGCTTTGTAACTTTCCAGTTAAAAACTGTGCAAAATCAATAGCATAAATCAGAATGAATTACAATGAATCAGATCTCTGTAAGAACTGAAAGACTTTATCCGGAAATGTTGTGATTTTCAAGCATCACCATATATTAAGTTACCTATAGAAATCTTTCTCTGCAAATATAAACATGGTAAGCTATATAAGAAAACCTGAAGGAGAATATCCTTACAGCTTGTAGTAATAGCTCTTTCATTGCTTGACTAAGGGATCCTAGCTATGATATGCCTTATTTGGAACTTTTACAGCTGATCACATTTATCCTCCATTTCTTTTTCTCTTCAGAGTGTGCCTATCCCAAATGTCACATCTGGAGGCCTGCTGTTTGAAACCAAGCTATTTTTAGAATCATCACAGTTTTCCAACCCAAACTACTCTCAGGCCAGTCTCTGGGCTGTCTGCTCCCTGCATTGTTTTTCCCTTTTAGAAAGGGTCGGAGGAAAGGCCTGCTCCTGAGGAAATGTGTTATTATAAAAATACCTGCTAACACCTAACAGTGCAGTTACGCTTTCCTCTGGTGCCATGTTTTTTTTCCTTCTGTTCCATCACTGCTAAGTATGTCTGTGTTACCATGAATAAAGTCATTTGACTCAGAGCTCTACAAAGCTGTGTGTTTTCTATAGACCTACATTACTTGAGGTTAGCCCCAGGCTGCTGTTATGGTGTTATATGAGGTCAAACTCTCCCTTACTGAACAAAGCTTTTAATTTCTTCTTAAGCACACCCAGTAAGACTGGCTTCCAAGCTCGTCTCCATAAATATTTGTCATCCAGGAATATAAGCCACCCCCCATTTCTTATTTAATTATCCACATACTTCAATGGGAGAACAGGAGGCCTCCTCTCCTAGTCAGAGTCCTCATCACAGGTTTGAACTGTCCAAGGAAAAAGATTGGTGTAAACACATAATAACAGCAACAAGCTGCATGAAAGCAGCCTTTTCCACAGACTTCTCTCTGAAAAGCAAGAGGCATTGTGCACCAGGGGCATAGGCAACCTGAGGAGCAGCTCTTGAGATCACCCAACAGAGCATTTCACAGCCTTTGGGAGTGCATTCTGCTCTGCAACAACTGCAGTCCGATGTCAGAACTGGTCATATGCTCAGTTTTAAACTTACCCTGAATGGCAAGGTAATTGCACCTGAGGATGTAGGTTATTAAATATTTTGTCCCAAGGGAATCAATAGAATACCCCATTTCACTCCTGACGTGCTACCTTTAGAAAATTAATCAGCAGATGGCATTGGTGTAAAGACGGTAAGGCAGGAACTGCAATCACTAGCAATGATGATATGCAGTAAGTTTCATTCAAAAGAATTTCCCTGTGAATTTCATCCAAAGAATGTCCCTTTCACTGCACATTCTCATCTACTTTCTGTGTTTGGCAATATATTTGCCTAAGAAGATGTTTAAAATTGCCACATCTGAGACAAAGTCTATCAGTGACATCCCACCTTCCTTAGAATTACATGGCACTGGAGTGATTTTTCATTTGACATGGTGACTAGATGACTTTTATGTCAGGAAAAAATAAGAAATCAACATTTTGTTGTTACACGGGTCTTCAAGACTAATGTGTTAAAAAGCTGTATATGAAGGGACACTTATTTTTTAGGTAGTCAATGCAATAAGAAGAAAACAGCAGATGGCAGCACCAGATGTGAGTGACACATCTGTTAGGATTTTAGGATCAACATTATCACCATCTGTTGTCTAAAAAACTGGAAAACATATACCCACAGCAAGTCATTAATACTCACACTGGCAGTAGCAAACAGTTTGGTCTATGAAAAAATAAGAGAACACATTTTGTTCTGCCACAAGTCTGAGTTTCAGTAGTTCCAGACATCACTTCAGTTGTCTAAGGTGTCACAGCAGAGTCCAGATCGTACGCAAGAAATGGGATTTCTGGGCTGATGTGATTCTTGAAACTCTATTAGGCATGGGCTGTTTTTTATTTTACACAGTCAGACATAACTAACTCAGATGTGCTCATGCATTCTCGATGAGAGGATAGTTAATGGAAGAGAATGCTTAAGGAGGCTGCTGAGTGGCCAACACAGAAATGAACAAGAGTTTGTCAGTAACCGTGTTGATTTGGTTGATCCTGCACTTGCTAAGGGAGAGTTCCAGGATAATGTCGCATAGACAAAAATGCCTGTGGTAAAGAAACTGCTTGCTGTGCTACCACCAAATCATTCTGCTCTTTATTTTTAAAAGGAGGAAAATCCAGGTCACATTTTGTCACAGAGATAAGACAGTAGCATTAAAGCTCTTAAATATATTTATGTATGTTGAGCATATTTTGTTTGTTTCTTTGTTGTTAATTTTTTCTTCCCTCTGATGTTTACTGAATCGGGACTTTTTATAGGTGCTTAAATAATTCACTGTCACTCTGACTAGGTCTCTTAAGTGAAATACGGACTCCCCCAGATGTTTGTTTTTCTCCGCGAAAAAGCCTTCAAAGTCTCTCTGTAGACTTCCTGTGGGTCCTTCTTTCATGTGCGACCAGGACACCGCAAGAACTAAAATCCAGAAAGCAGGGTTGGAAGCTATAAACATTCATTAACCAGGAGTAACTGATGCGGTTCCTGTCAGGATCACAGTGGGTTGCCATCTCATTCCACTAGCAGTATACTTTAATAGAATTAGTAAGCAGCTAAATAGCTGGTAATGTGAGCAGTATAGAACCATTTGCTGGAAAATGAGGAAGACTGTAAAGGAGACCCATATCTTGTCCCTACTCGTAGTGTATCTCCAGTTCTTCCATGAGCTTAGTGCTTTTTGACGTTCTTTGATGTGCTGACCTCTCAAAAATTCAGCTGGAGTTGGACACCCTCACCCATAGAGCTTAGATCAAAGGCAAAGAGGTTTTCCTTATCTTCTTCTTAGAAGCAGTCTTCCCACCTGCCATCCTAGGATGTTTCTTTCCCTCTTTCCATACTCAACTCTGCTTTTAAAGTGTGCTTCTGTACATAAGGACAGCTCAAAAAATAGTAATAATATAAAGGATCACAAGGAGATAAAATCTCATCTCTCTTCTTGAAAGTCATTGCTAAAAGTGAATTCCTTCAGTCAGTTACGAACTGCAGGCTGTACAGCCTGGTTAGTTACGCTGCAATTTGAAAACTAACTGATTAGAAGTAAATGAGGAAAACTGCTGTTCACACACCAGGAAGAGCAGATTGGAACGCATTTCATTCTGGCTCTGCAGAACTCACAGAAGTAAAAAGTGGTAATAGTGTTGTTGTTCAACAAGTCAGCAGATGTGACTGCATCCTCACAGGGAGCAGATGTATTGTGCAAGAGGGCAACGTTTTACAGGGTCATTCTCAGTGCCAAACCGCACGCTGAAACTTGTTTTTGTATGCTGCTATAACTATGGACAATTTCCCTCATACAACCACTACTCCCTTTTCTAGGCATGCAAAACTATGTTTGATGGGCAGAACTCTGCTTCACACTCATGCTTTTCACTGTACAATCACCTTCAGGGCAATGTGAGTGGTTCTTCAGTGCACTACACGTTGTCACACAGTGAGAACATCTCCTTTCCCACAGCTGCAGATGAACCTGTGTGGCACATTGCACTCCTCAGTGTGGGTTATATAAAATTGGCTGACAAGAGGAATGAGGAGTGGAGATAATGTGCTATTATCTATCAATCAGAGGCCTCAAATAACATAATATAAGAATGCCTCACATTGTCTTTATGATTATACTTGCTATCATCTCAATCATTTCAGTTTTATTTAGCAGCTAGGTGCTAAAGAAAAGAATAAATGACGCTAAACAATGAAAGTTCACACTCAACTTTCAAAATGATTTTAGAAGAACTTTGTATATCGTTGCGTATGATATATGCACTATGTATACGATGCAGCTAAATCCCATTCTCAAAAGTGATACAGGCTATCAGGAGTCCAAGCCCCACTGAGAAAAAAAACATCCAGCCATTTATTTTAGACACCAGGACTAAATTTAGACATCTATCTTTTTAAAAAACTCCTGGCCGAAGGACAGCTTGTGCAGAAACAAATGCAGAAAAAAAAAAACATGCCACTTTCCAAAAGTTTGGATTCTGGAATCAAATTCAGTGGAAAGAAATGTGCGGCCTTCTTTATTTTGTTGTTACACTCTGAGTTGCTGCCTTTGAACACGCAGTCCTCCGTAAACCAATGTTCCAAGCCAATGTTAAGAATAATGGTAAAAAATGAAATTCCCTGTAGAGCTTACAGGATAATGAGGCATTGTATTCCACATTAAGTATGTAAAATGACCTAATATCTGCTAAAGCACGTAACATTCAAAGCTTTCCTAAGCTGCTGAACAGAGTCTTCTAACAAGCTGCAGCACAGGAAGGTCCCCTTCAGGAACATAATTCCCAGAGGGGCAGAGTATTCTCTTTCAACAGAAAAATTAAAAGAAATAGGAATAAGTAGTTCTCTTAATTCAAACAATACTCCCCTTTTTGTCAGCAGCTATTCAGCAGAGAAACATCTGCACCGAGACAAGAGATTCCTCTGAAAGAAACTGGTTATAAAATCTCTCCTGAAGCATCAAGATGCACCCACATGCTTTCAGACAGCTTGTGTTTAGCAGCTTACCTTGCTTAATACAGCTGGTGCAGCCCCTCTCTTTCATCGCCAGGTCTTAGATGGATCTTCTCTTTCTTAGCGAAACCCAAAGCTCAGACCTTTACCAGATTTACTGGGGTTAGAACCTGGCAACCTCACACCACTGGCATCAACCTCACACCACTGACATCTCCTTGCAGCTCCTCTGGTGCAGAATGAGACAGTCTGAGAGGAAAGTCCAGCCACAGTTCCCACAAGGCAGAAGCTGGGCTTCAGCACTGTGATGAAGTCGCCTTATTTTCAACTGCAAAGCTAAAGGAACCACCCGGAAGGACCCCAGGTCTCCTGGGCTCTGGTCTTTTGAGACGTCTTGGTAGCTGATTATTTGCACTATTCCACTTCTCTGGCAGTGGGGTTCATGTATAGAAATAGTCTGTGATCCAAATTCTCTGACACAGATGTAGCATATCTTGAAAAAAGGTCTTCTTGGTGGTGTGACTGGTTGATTCAGTGGCATTCAAGACATGCTTGAAGAATCTGACTGCTGTGATACTATTGCAGTGCCTGGGGTCCAGCTTCTAGCTGTACTACTACTGGCCAAATTCGGGGAAGATCTGATACATTAGGTGGTACAACCTGCTCTAAAGGCAAGACAGTAGACACTAGCAGGGGCATATCCAGCACTTGGCAGAGCGTTACTAATTTTGTTCAGATTTTTTTTCTTGACATTTGTTTCCATGAAGAGTACAACACTGAGATGATGTGGGAGGTAAAGCATATGCCATATGATGGGTAGCAGGATGTTTGTTTAGTGTCAAGATGATGGCTAAACATATTTCAGTTCTTCAGTTTGCTATCTGTCACTGTAGACAGACAACTCTGTATTGTGTCATTTTAAAGTTCATTTCTCCTAGAGATTGTTTTTGGGGCTGATCCTTCCTTGATCAGAAGGTGGTGAGACACAGAAAAGGGTTGCTCAGAGCAGCTGCGGGTGCTTCATCCCTGGAAGTGTCCAAGGCCAGGCTGGAGGGGGTCCTGGGCAGCCTGATCTGGTGGGGGGACAACCAGCACACTGTGTGGGGGTTGGAACTGCATGGGCTTTAAGATCCCTTCCAACCAAGGCCATTCTATGATTGTATAATTGTATCATTCTATGTTTCTATCATCATAAAACAGAACTCAGACTGTAAGCATGTTAATATAGGAGTTATTGTCCTGTTGCAAGAATACAAAATAACTGCCAGACTAACTTCAATCACAAGTAAGTGATTGCATGGACAGATTACTGCCAAGGACAACAAGGTCACCACTGCCTACTCTTTCTGTAACAGAAGAAACAGGTGATTGTTGCATATTGTGTGACCAAGGATAGGGTCAAGGCATAATGGTCTGCAATGGCATCTCTCACTTTCACTTAAGAATCCCCGTGCTTTTACAGAATATTCTGTATGCAAACTCAACAGCTCTAAAGTCTTCAGGGTTTCTTAAGTCCCAAACTTACCTACCCATAAATCTTACTGATCCACCTGAACTAACCTACTACCTAGATCTGCTTTGAGCTGCTTTGTTGTACTACCGTAGCAGACTACTCCAACTGAACATTTTCATCTTTATCAGTCCCCAGTCTTTACCCAGGAGCCAAATATTACCACGCTTAAGGATGAAGACAGTTTTGTTACTACCCTTGGGATGACAAACAAACGTTGCCTACACCAAGATATGTTGAGCTTAAAGACACCAGTGAAAAAAATGGATAGTCACCAGGATCACATGATTTCCCAGACACATAGAGATACTTAGACTGATTCATCCAAACTGCTTGATTAAAAAGTTCCATACTCCAGGGGCACTTGTCACACTTCTTCATTTTAAAAAAATCTGTGAAGCTCAAAAATGTTTTGTACACAAATTGGAAGATGTGAAGTCCATCAGAATCAGTATGTGACTTGTACTGGAAGAAATCTCTGTGAAAGTGTTTTGGAGATAATTGTTAAAAATCTCAAGAGACATTTTACCTAACACTCAGAGTTAACACCTCCTCGAAACACTTCATTGGGTAACTGCAGTCTGTGGAGTAATATAGTATAAAGTACAAGGCTGTAGCATCCTCTCATGTCTGAAGCAATCAGGTATTGATATAAGGTATGTTGAAGAAGACACAAAACTGTAGCACTGAAATTTTCACGTCAAGCATAAAGAAATTTTCCAGTAGTGTAGGAAATATTACAAAAGTGCAACTAAGCCCAAAGCTTTTTTCTCGTTTTCCTTTCAGAAGGTGTCCCACGTCATTCCATGTTGGTTTGGTTTTTTTTTTACCCAGTGAGAAGACCATGACTGACACAGTTCACTGACACAGATCAGGTGCACCAGGCAATTCATTAAATGCTCTCTGAGCAAGCTGCTGCACATATGATCCATAATCTTGTGTATTCTAAGCAAACAGTATTAGCCTATGACTAATCAGTTTTCCAGGGAGGGGGGAAGTAAATTAGAGTAGTTGGGGGTACATTAGGTTGGGTAAGGTTATACAAATTCTAGGGAAGGTAAACTAGGACAGGAAAGGTGATATGACCTGTATTGTCAGCATTTCCTTTGTGGGATGGGGTCCAAGGGAAGGGGGGCTTGCAAGCTGGAGGTCTCAGGCTGAGGGGAACTCTGAAAGCTGTCCTCCAGTGTCCTGACTTTATACTCCTTTTACATGTGGTTTGCTGTGATAAGCAAGGGCAGGGCAAACTGTTATAAGGTATGAAAACCAAGATGTAAGCGTGGATATGAAAAACTTTGCAGAAGAACAGAGAAACTTCCATGGCTTCCTTAAGATCTGGTTTTAATTTCCTAACAACGTGAGGGATTGTTCCTAGGTTAATCATCACACAGTTTTATGGCCTCCATGCTTTTGCCAAAGGCAGCACTTCCTCTTTTCCTTGACGACTTCCGGTCATAGCTCAGGACCTGACATGAGTACTAGGCTGCACGTTGTGAGGCATGGGTAGGGCAAGAGGAGTGACAGAGGCATAGCTATGGCCTTATGCAGCCTGCATGGCCAGGGGCAGTTCTTGTTATCCACCAGAGGATGGCTACTGGACCTAAGCACTGTCTCGTTCTCCGGTCTTGGACAACCCCTTCCCTTCTTCAATAGGCTATGCTTGGGCATATTCCACAGAATCATATATCAAAGAATCATAGAATGGCCTGGGTTGAAACGAACCACAATGCTCATCCAGTTCCAACCCCCTCCTGTGTGCAGGGTCACCAACCAGCAGACCAGGCTGCCCAGAGCCACATCCAGCCTGGCCTTGAATGCCTCCAGGGATGGTGCATCCACAACCTCCTTGAGCAACCTGTTCCAGTGCATCACCACCCTCTGGGTGAAAAAATTCCTCCTGATAACCAGCCTAAACCTCCCCTGTCTCAGAAAGTCTACATTTTCTGATCTTAACTTTACAGAATCGCTTCATACCATAAATTACCACTGCAAGAGTTTGCTACTTTCAACCAGATAGCTTGTGTTGTTCGGCTAGGTGAGTGGCTGAGGTGTGTGAAGCTTAGATTTGCAAACTAGCAGAGGCTACCCTACTATTAAAGGCCTTTCAGAGGCTGGGATTGTTTCCAAGAGGGTGGCCTGTGGATGAATCCAAGTTGGAAATTAACCAAGCTGTTTAGGAGGATGAAGGCAATGGAGAGATAGAGAAACATTAATGGGTCACAGAGGCAGGGGAGATAAGGGTTATTGGAGGGTCACAGGAAAGCAGCATCAGAAAGTTCAGCTACATTCCCGGGAACTTCTGAACTCTGCAAGGCTATGCTCACAACTACATGTTCTATTTATTGATTTGTCTCAGAATTCTATTTTCTGCTACCTGAGAGGATTCTCAAAGGAACAGTGGGCATTGGCTTGACTGCCACATGAAGAACTTTATCTATTACCATTAACAATGAATCAATTAATAAAAGATGCTATAAAGATCCTATTAACAATATACTCTATTGTTGCATTTTCAAGCTTGCTATTGTAAATACTTCATAACGGAATTATGCTTCCTTGTGGGGATTACACCATTTGGTCTACATTTATTCCTGCCAAGTTGACCGTTATTATTTGGAAAGTTCCTATAAATTCAGTGTGAATGACTGAAAAATGAAAAGGCATGGAAGCAGCTCAAATGATCTTTTCTCAAGCTCAGTAATAAAGATGTGGAAGTAAAACAGGATTGGGATTTAAATTTCCTTTTCAAAACACATAACTGTGTTACTTCTTCTGTCTAAAAATGTTGTAGCATTATTTAAGGAAGTGGAAAGGTACAGTTGACCATTACATATACTATTTGAAAAACATTAATCTCCCCTGCAGTTCTACTGAGCACAATACCTAACAAAATACCTCATGAACTGAAATGACAGTGTTTTCAAGTAAGGGATGAGTTGAATTTAATTAAAAGTGACTGAAATGCAATGGCTAGTTCAAAATCAGGCTGAGAGCTTCACTCAGAGTGATGAGTGCAAATAGTTCAGTACATCTCTTTTCTTCTTGTGCTTCCTGTTCTTAAGCTTCTCCTAACCAGAAATCACAGCAATAGCACTGTTATCCAGTCTTTCGCAATGCTGCCTTTTCTTAGCTGTCATGTGTGATTCAACTTACTCAGGCAAATGGAAACTTTTTCCCTGAAATGGCCTTCTTTATGTCTTCTTTCACATCAGTGTTGGAACTTGGAAGCAAAGTTGACACATACGTTTCCTATTTCCTGTATGCAGCCTGTTCCTGAAGAGTAACCCACTCTGTTTTTCATCTCTCTTGATTCCTTCATGTAAACAATTCCTCAAAACCCATTATAAGGTCATTTTATAAGCCTGGATTCCTTGACTGAATTGAACAAAACATACTTGTGCTAGCTAGGGGATTAAATTGGCTGTTCCCAATGAATCCTCAACACTACTGCTTTTGACTTAACTAGAATTCCACACCAAGACCTCCCAGATGAAAAGTAGAGTTTACCTTGTGCAAGAACATATCGTGTGAAGCCTCCTGCTGCCAGAACACAACCGTGCTTATTCAGTGGACAAAATATAGAAACAGGTGTGATAACAGGGGAACCTGCTTACGTACAGCTTGCAAATGTGGCCAATATGGCTTCTCCATCTGCGGCTATATCAGACTGTAAACTCCATTTAAACCATATAGCTGGCTTACTGTCATTGTTCCCCTCTACCAGTACAGATGCAGACAAGATAAAGCCTTGTATCAGATGGACACAGAACTAAAAACAAAGGACATGGAGCTTTCAAGTTCATACGTTTCAAAGAAATAATCCCCTGGATATGCTTGACTCCCTGTAAAGGCAGAGCCAAACTTTCATGTTTTCATGTTTTCAGGAAGGAGGAACATAAGCAAGCAATATAAATACTGGGAAAAACTGATTCCTTTACTATGTTTAAAACAGTGCTTCATAAAGCTCTGAAAAGGATTTATAGGATGTATTTGCTTGAGGTGGCAGTGGCTTACATCCAAGATTCTCTTTGGAGAGGTCATCTGTAACTGCAGAGTACTTACACATTTAGGCCAGGGTTATGAGAACATCTGTGTGGGTTGCCCTGCCTGAGGAAGTGTATGACAGGTCACAGAGATGAGTCACATTAAGGGGGAAACATACGGCTCCAAAATGGTGGCATCCAAGTACTATGGCCTAGTGGAAGTCCAGCTGTGGATCAGCCTGTCAGTGTGATAAAAGAACAAACCAATGATACTGGATAATCCAGGATCTTGGATTCGAGAGTTTCTGGATGTGTCACACTTTATGCAAAAATCCACTTCACTTTAGGGCAATTTTTTCTTCAAAACTACGCTTGCTCTTATCTAGTCACGCTGCCTGTTCCTACCTCAGTGTTTGACATCATAAACATTCTGTTTGCAATTTCTCATTTGTTGTTAAAAGTAAATCATTTTATTAAAGGTGATTTGTGGAAAGTGAATTTAATTTTCAACTATACTAAAAGAAAATTTATTTCATTTTTAACACCTAACTTTACTGCTACAGAAATTAAAAACGACACAAATGGCTTTAGGTGAGAAAAAACAAGCAATAGCATTGCCCTGTGATAGTACCCAGAGATCCTGCTTTCTCATTATGGGCCAAACTATATAAAAAAACAGTGGAGAACAAGGCTAAGAGGACAAAAGATGGAGATGGACAGAGATGAAGTAGTCTGCTTAACATAACACAGCAAGTCAAGGAGTAGATGAATAGAGATTTTCAAATACCTCAACAATAAATCGATTTGGCCACAGGGTTTTCTAAGATAGACTTCCCCATTTTAACTATTTAAGGTAAGACTTTTCTTCTTTTTCTCCTATTTAGTAGGTTTTTATTATATTTATGCATAAAAGAGGCATCAGAAAGGACAAAACTGACATCTTTTGTCAAGCACATAAATCCTTGCCTCAGGCTCTGTTTCCTTGTAAAATGCTTCCTGTGAGGCTTCCCATTATTCTTTAAGGGAAATAAAATTGAATTAAATGAACATCTTAAGCTGTATTTTCCCTCGTGCTAAATGCTGCTTTCTACGGTTCAATTATAAATCATTTTAGAAATTTGCTAAAATACTTGTTAGGAAATCTTCTGCTCCAATAAACTTGCTCAGTCATCTTTATCCCAAAAAGAGGCAGAGGATTCTACAGCCTTCTTTATTCAAATAAAGGCAGAGTCCACTGGGGTATAACCCTGTGGGGTCTTTCAAAGTACTGGGGGACACAGCCCCTCTTTTATTGCTGTACTCTGATGCTAGTGAGCCCTTCCTCCTTTCCCCATTGGCTGAGATATTCGGGGTTCACATTCTTCTCAATTTGCCTCTCAGTCATCCCCCCAGGTACCTCCCTTTATTTTCTTTGTTTACATATATTACATATTTTGCAATATGGGTTCAGAATTTGTTAGTTTGCCCAACTAGAACTATCTTTGTATCCTGTCAAGTCTATCACCCTTTGTTCTGCCCAGCAAACAAGAGTTACATGCAAGTGCTAAGCCAGTATCTCCTGCCATATACCTGCAAGATAGGTTTGTTTAACCAGATCCTTGTGACTGGAACTCTTCTTCTCAGCTTTTTCTTTATCTTGCTTTGCAGGGAACCCCTATCCTTGTTCTTCACAAATTTTATTATGCAAGGACAGTTTATCCTTGTTTATCCTTCAGTAGTCAAACATAACTTGGACAAAAATATTGAGTAATTTGCAGTGCCTTTCTGTTGGATCTTCACTGAAAGATAAAAGGAAAGAACATCCTTACACTTTCAACGATCTTTTTAGCAAATTACTCACATATTAAAGCCTCCAACTTATTCCAGCTCTGCACAGAATTTTGTTCAAGTTCCTGCTGGAAGAGTCTCTTCCATTTAGTCCAGGAGACAGCATCAGTGGACAGTGAAAGGACGACTTCTGCAAGGCCTTTGACATGGTCCCTCACCACATCCCTCTCTCTAAATTGAAGAGATGTGGATCTGAAGGATGAACTGTTGGATGGATTAGGAATTGGCTGGCTGGACGCAGCCAAAGGGCTGTGATCAATGGTTCTGTGTCAGAGTGGAGGCCGGTCACAAGCGGTGCCCCTCAGGGGTCGGACTTGGGACCGGTGCTCTTCAACATCTCCATCCATGACAGACAATGGCATCGAGTGCTCCCTCAGCAAGTTTGCAAATGACACCAAGCTGAGTGGTGCAGTCGATACATTGGAGGGAAGGGAAGCCATCCAGAGGGACCTGGACAGGCTGGAGAAGTGGGCCCATGTGAACCTAATGAGGTTCAATAAGGCCAAGTGCAGGGTGCTGCACTTGGGTCAGGGCAATCCCAGGTATTTATACAAACTGGGGGAAGATCTCCTTGAGAGCAGCCCTGCAAAGAAGGAGTTGGGGGTCCTGGTGGACAAGTAGGTGGACGTGAGCCAGCAATGTGTGCTTGCAGTCCAGAAGGCCAACTGTGTTCAGGGATGCATTAGAAAAGGGGTGACCAGCAGGGAGAGGGATGTGATTGTCCCCCTCTACTCAGCTCTTGTGAGGCCCCATCTGCAGTACTGCAGCCAGGCCTGGGGTCCCCAGCACAGGAAGGACGTGGAGCTCTTGGAACAGGTCCAGAGGAGGGCCACTAAGATGATCAGAGGCCTGGAGCACCTCTCCTATGAGGAAAGGTTGAGGCAACTGGGCTTGTTTAGCTTGGAGAAGAGAAGGCTTCTCATTGTGGCCTTCTAGTTCTTGTAGGGAGCATATAAACAGGAGGGTGGATCGTGATAGGACAAGGGGAATGGTTTTAAACTGAGACAGGGGAGGTTTAGGTTAGATATTAGGAGGAAGATTTTCACCCAGAGGGTGGTGACGCACTGGGACAGATTGCCCAAGGAGGCTGTGGATGCCCCATCCCTGGAAGCATTCAAGGCCAGGCTGGATGTGGCTCTGGGGAGCCTGGGCTGCTGGTTGGTGACCCTGCACATAGCAGGGGGTTGAAACCGGATGATCTTTGAGGTTCTTTTCAACCCAGGCCATTCTATGATTCTATGATTCTAATCTTTTCCTTCAGTCAAGCAAAAAGACTACTGAGCCTTTATAAAGACCACTGAGATTTTGGAGATACATAGTTTTCTATGTCAGGTTGCTTTCTCTCATCACAGATGAGCGCAGCCCATTTTTTACTCACCCCTCTGTCATGAAAATAATTTGAAAGCTTTGAACATACAGTTTTTGGAGTGTACCTCTACTTCTGGCAGCTTCGAGACACTCTTAGTCTTTAAGTTGTAACATTACAGCAGTCTGACTTAAATGCCTTATGAGTAATGCACAGGTGAAAATATCCAGCTATGAAGATTGTTCCATTAGAGGATCAGCTGCACATACAGCTGTACCCTTTCCTCAGTATTAGCAAAGGCTGGCGGTGACATCTTCATTAAAAGTGATTGTGCTCAGTTTAGAGACAAAGCAGGAATGGCCAATACCAAAAGTTGACAGATTAAAAACAAAAAACAAAAAACAAAAAAACAAAACAAAAATTAAAAAAAACCACCACTGTTTCCAGATGCATACAAACAAGTTAGAACTAATTGAAAACAACCTTTTCTTCCATAGTTAAAAGCACTTAGAGAAAATAAAAACTTCCTTCAAAAATATACCTGTATAAGTTTCAGGAAAATAAAACAGAAATTAGGATCGCATGTGTGTGTATGCTGCAGAGGTTCATTAGAATGTGAAAGAAAGGTATAACCTTGAAGCTTCAATTTGATTCACATAAATAGCTACTTAAGGTGTTGGCCAACAATTCAACTAAGTTGACAATCTAGTTAAGAGTTTTTGATATTTTCCTCTGATCTTTTAAAGTGCTTGCATCTTTCTTTGCATCCGATTCATTTCCTACTCAAAACATCATGGGTCAAACCAAAATTCATTGATGTCAATAGCACTCATTGCTTACTTGGCATTTTAGGTGACTCTACATCTAAATATGCTGTAATTAGTCTTTTTATATTATTATTATTTACTTTATTTAAGAATTCACATTTATGAATGTATTGCAAGAGAAAGATGGAGACTGGTTCTAGAGACCATATGTAGTTCTTATGCACTTACAGTGTCCTTCCCTGCCCAAAAGTAAGGGAGAATTACCTTATTTTACAGAAAATGTAAACCGATGTGAAGTCATTATGACTCCTGCTAGCTGAAGTACATACATACGCACACATAATATGGAAAAAAAAATATTTTTGTTGTTGCTGAAAAAATGGAGCACGTCATTAATTTCAAAACTCCAATTTCTGGACCAATGCCAGCAGTGCCATTGTCTCTCAGGTTTCTTCCATGCTCTACAACGAAGGCTCTTGCTTTTCCAAAGTAAAGCCATATTTTACTTAGTGTTGTATTGTAACTGTTCAGGGTGAAGACTGCCTTAGTTTTACCCGAGTACAATTATTTAATGCACTCAGCTCACTTTTTATATTAATAATGATACCCTGCCTGCACATTTACTGTTGTTCATAAATGAGAGGGTAGAAAAGTAGCAGCATAGACATATTTCCAGCCTGGGTGACACTGACGATACCAAGTATCACTATCTCAGTCAAAGACAATTGTTGCAATAGACCTATGAAATTAAGCACCATGCAATCTGTTGAGAGCATCTCAGATATCCATAAAATAATGAATAGGTCACACATTTACCCTTTCCACAACACAGGACTGTGAGCGCCAGCAGACATAGAAGCAAGTAAGTTCATACCACTTGAAACGAGCTATGTGCACCTCCCAGATTGTGTCTTTGTTCAACGCCTTTGTTTATGGGACTATTGTGTACAGAATGTGGCTGACTTCTAGTGGTTTTGATAGAGAATGTGCCTGCATGGTAGGTAATTTGAGAGATAATTCCAGGAAAGAAGGCTGACCTTATAGTGGGGAAAAGAAAAGATGGATAAATGCAAAATAGGGTATAAGTTTTTTTTGATCCAAAAACAGCAGCTGGGCATTTTACCTTGTACAACCTGACACAAGTCACAGGAAATCAGAAGAATGACAATTTATAGATGCTGAGACCCTGACACTAGAAATTTAAAGTTATTCTTAGCAGGAAAGGCACTTCTCTGGCGTCAGGGTAGAAAGATGCTTATGTCTTTGCTCATCAGCCCTTCTACTTACTTACAGCCGGGCCCTCGAGATTCCAAAGGAGCCTGGCTGCCTGGTACCAAGCATTGCATGGGGAGAAGAGAGGATGCAGGACAAAGCCACTCAGCCCCAGGCGCAGCAAGCTGCAGCTCAGGCCCCTCACTGCTACCAGCACTCCAGCTTCACAAGGAGATCAGGGTACTGACAGAGTATGCAGTTCATTCACACATAATTCCAGCTCTGGCCTGAAGGGAAATCACAATGTCTCCAAGCCTCGCTGCCCTTCTACCTGCCCACCCATGTGAGGTTTGCAATCTGATCCAGTGCTT
The DNA here is from genome assembly GCA_016647715.1 of Pavo muticus. Classification (NCBI taxonomy): domain Eukaryota; kingdom Metazoa; phylum Chordata; class Aves; order Galliformes; family Phasianidae; genus Pavo; species Pavo muticus. Next base: position 569,210 of record JACDJE010000278.1, read on the forward strand.
GGAAACCCAGCAATACCAGCACATCAGCAGCATTTTCCTCTGCGTTACTTTCCTCCAGGGAATGCTCAAAACTCCCAGGTTTTGCAACAACTGAGCTTCTTTGATGTTGCCTTTTGTTCAATTTACCTCTTTATGGAAAAAAAAAACACAAGTGGAACAGCAAAGTTAGTTGAATGCACAATAAGAACATCCCCCCTCTTGCTTCTGTACATTTAGCTTTTTCCCCCCATTTTACTTTTTCAGCAGCACCTCGTGGGAGTCATACTGTGGACAGGGACATGAGATGGTACCCACTGCCATGGGTACCACAACTAAACATATTCAGATCTCCCCAGGCTCCCCAGGCACACACTGGCCATTCTTTTGCCACAAGAAGGAGAGAGAAACCCATGTGCAGGCTGGATGAGCAAGGATGGGCCTAAGCAGAGGGGTGAGGCTGTTGCTCCAGCACTGGCCTTTACTTCCTCATTCTCTGTTGGGGAAACCTTGGCTGATTAGATTTCGAGACAGAATGTGTCTTTTTCTGCCAGGCAAACAGTGGAAGTGGTGAAGAAAAGTCATTTTGCTCAGCTTTCTAAGTTCTTCTTTGGCTCTGCATCCCTCACCAGGGACATATCTCTCAAAACCTGCCACTGCAGGAAAGGAGACAAAGGGCCTCATTTTACAGCCCAGGGAATGGAGAAGAAAAAAAGTATTATGAGCTCTAACTCCTGCATAAGCACTGTTTCCTTTCAAAAATTCAGTTTTGGTCAAATTGTTTCCACATTTTTTCTAAATCCGACTTTTGCAAGCTTCGAATTGTCAATGAAAATTCATTCAACAGAAACAATAAACAACTGCAACAAAGTCACAGCCCGTGCTCAAACGCATTCTGCTGGCAGTGCAAGTGCTTCCTGCATTCTGCCCCTTTCTGCACAAAAAACTACAGCTGTCAGTTGTTGAAAACCTGACAACGAACAAGAGGCATGGTTTGTTAGAGTGCTGGCAAAAGCAGTGTTTTATATATTGCTAAGAAACAGGGATCTATTGCAAACAAATTCTTGAATGAGTTTCACACTGAAACTGCTGGTGTGGCAGGTTTGCTGTTAAACAGGCAAACCAGCCAAATGGGTTTTTAAAATGTCACTTTGTTTGACCAGCTTCCTTGGCAGTTTTATCAAATTCTCTGAATTACATTAAATCCCAAGATAGCCATGCAAAAGTAAAATGACAAAAGACTTTCAGAGAACTAAAACCAGGTTACCTGCAAGACACATGCAAGATGAGGAGGTGATCCAAGACAGCCACCACAACTTCACCAAGGGCAGATTGTGCCTAACCAATCCGGTTGCCTTCTATGATGAAGTGATGGCATTGCTGTACAAAGGAGGGGCAACTGGTAGCTATATGGTCTTGTGCAAGGCCTTTGGCATGGTACCACACCATATCCTTATCTCTGAATTGGAGAGATGGATTTGAAGTCTGGACTATTCAGAATTGGTTGGAAATTTGCATCCGGAGTGTTGTGATCTCTGTCCAGTTGAGGCCGGTGGTGAGTGGTGCCCTCCAGGGGTCTGTTGTGGGACAAGTGTTCTTCAGCATCTTTATCAACCACATAAATGGTGAGATCAAGAGCACCCTCAGCTAGTTTGCTCGTAACAGCAAGCTGGGTGGTGCAGTCAATACAATAGAAGAAGGAATGCCATCCAGAGAGACCTGGACAGGCTTGAAAAGTGGGCCCTTGAGAACCTAATGAAGTCAACAAGGAAAAGTGCAAGGTGATGCACTTGGGTTGAGACAATTACAGATATGTGTACAGACTGAGAGAAGAACTCCTTAAGAGCAGCCCTGCAGAGAAGGATGTGGGCTGCTGGAGGATGACAAGATGGGCATGAGACGGCCAGCTGTATCCTGGGCTACATCAACAGGGGGGTGGCAGCAGGGCAGGGAGGGGACTGTTCCCTGCTGCTCTGCCCTCATAAGGCTCCATGTGGGTACTGAATCCAGGCCCCCAGCACAAGGAGGAAGTGGAGCCCAGTGCTGTAGGGGTCCAGAGGCCATGAAGATGTCCAGAGAGTGGGAGCACCTCCCCTGTGAGGACTGGCTGAGAGAGTTGGCCTTCTACAACCTGGAGAACAGAAGGTTCTGGGGAGATCTCATTTATCTCCTTGTACCTTATAAACAGGAAGAAGACTGACTTTTTGCACGTAAAATTAGCAAAAGGACAAGGGGGAATGTCTTTAAACTAAAAGAGGGAAGATTTAGGTTAGATATTAGTAGGAAATGTTTCACCCAGAAGGCGGTGAGTTCCCAGCACAGACTGCCCACATAAGCTGTGTGTGCCCCATCCCTGGAGGCACTCAAGGCCTGACTGGATGAGGCCCTGGGCAGCCCGATCTGCTGGGTGACAACCAGCCTACAGCAATAGGTTGGAACTGGATGGGCTTTAAGTTCCCTTCCAATCTAAACCTTTCTATGATTCTATGACTCCATGATTCTATGATTTCAACAAGTTACACTGAAAAACAGTAGGAGAAAGGTAATAATAGGCCATGCCTTCAAACGCTGTAATATCAGCATCCTGAGCAATTAATTCAGCCCTATTCTATATATGGTAAACAGATTTTATGGGATGATATAATGCAGTAATGTCAGAGAATGGTTTTTTACCCCTTTTTTTTTTTTTTTTTTTTTTTGCAAGATGCTTTGATGCCAGGAAAAATAAGTGAAAAAAGAATTGCTTCACCTCTGACACTGATTCTGTAACCCAAGTCTTTAAGCTTCAAGTTACACGAGGTTTACAAGTATGTGAGGACTGACTGTGACATGTTGTTATTATTTCACACTGGCAGGCAGTTCAGCTACATCACACTGTTCTCTCACTCCCCCTCCTCACTCAAAAAAGGGGAGAAAATACGACGACAAGAAACAAACAACCAACAGTTGTAGACTGAGAGAAGGACAGGGATATTGCTCACTGTTACTTTCATGGGTAAAACAGACTCAGCACATGGAGATTTATATAATTTATTGCCAGTTACTAACAGACCAAAGCAGTGAGAACTAAGGAATGGTGCACCCAGTGCCGCTCTGGGCCCAGCTCTGGCAGTGCCAGGTCTGTTCTGGAACAGCTGGAGCTGGCTCTGGTCTGACATGGGGCAGCACTGCCTCTGCTCACAGAACCCCCTGCAGCACCCCTGTTACCAAACCCCGCCACACAAGCAGCACATAAGTACAGAAATACGTGTTTTTCATCATAAAGGGATAAGCAGTATTGATGTTTTTATCATTTTCATTTAAATAGCAGATACCTTCCGGGGTAACGGGAGGATCTGCATTTGAAAATAACAGTATTATTTGTCACTACAATTGCTTGGAGGCTGATATAAACACAATTCCACATACATGTGAATTTTAGCACATCTGTGATGTTCAGTTGTACGAATACTCTGCCTAGGCTGGCTTTGTCTCACAGCTAAGGCTGGTTTTTTTTTAGTTAAAAAGCAATACAGATACAGTCTGCTACAACATAGTTTACTCAGAACATGGAAAGTGATGCCCTTCCATTTGTTTGACTGACAAAACTGAGAACTGGAAAAATCAATTCAAATTCATGTGAATGAGAAAGGAGGTGGTGGGCTGATGCTCACTGATCAAAGAACTTCTCTTGCAGAGCAAATTCACAATAATTGCTATTAATCCTCTCTGAAAAAAAATCATATTCTGAATTAAAATTTGAAATTTCAGTACAGAAGATGTTCTAGGCATTTTACCTATCAAAATATTCCATCAGAACAGTATGAAAACAGCTTAATTTCAGTCAGATTGAAACAGTTCACTCAGTCTTGGCTGAGTCTACATTATGCTCTGTAAAACTTGAAAGCTCATTTCCAACAGAAATTGCTGAGATAGTTAAAACATTTTTCTGGTAGAAGTTTTACTAAAATTAACACAGATCAACAAATACATAGCAATTTATTGAGCTGGTCATGACATTCCTGTTGCGCCACATGATGATAACAATCAAAACAGCCTTGTTATTGTAGTATGATTTGGTAATTGGTTTGAAATTCTTCATCTGAACTGATAAACATTCATTTGGTTACAAGTATTTTAACTAGAGTGAGAGTGACAGATGCCAGCATCACTTAGAGTTACTTCTCTCCCTAGCTGATTGAACTTAAGCTTTGTGACATGGGTTTGCTAAAAGACTGACATTCAAGTGACTCACTGGCAGAAACCATGTAAATGTCAGTGCTCTGATTACTGCCAATTATTTTGTATATTTCTACTGTAAAATTGTGAGATTAATGGCACACTTAAATAAGAAACAACTTCAGTTATGTGACTACATATATTCCAGGAATGATAACTATACTTGAATAGCACTAAGGAGCTGAAATACAAGAAACAGTAAGATTAAGATTTCTCTTTGCTTCATAGCCCCAACAGAAATAAGGAATAAAGGTGTACTTACATCTTCTAAACATTTATATTCACTTAATGCCTTCAGAAGGCATACAAATATTTGTACCCATTCTGAGATTTTAGCAGGAACTCATATTAGTACTAGACAGATGAAACTGTTGTTTCTATGTCAGCTGCCCAGGTATCAGTTCATATCAATCACAGAATCTATTATCAGTCATAGATCCATTCTCCTTAAAAAAAAAAAAAAGCAAAATTACTTTCAGATAATCAGGAATGAGGAACAAAGTAAATGATACTTGAATTTAAAATCCCCTAAAAATTAAATATACATGTAGGTTGCTCAAAAAGGAATGACTCTTATTTATTTCCATGGAAACTACAACAGTTACAAAGAGCACAACAGCACTGTTTGACAGAAAAAATCCTCTGTGACAAAACACTACTTTTCAACACAGTCACCACAATCAGCTGTGTGTTTTCACTAGCAATGAACAAGAGCCTGCATGCAACGCTCGTACAGATCTGCACTGTTGCTGTCACCGCTGCTGAAATGCACCACTTCACCCTGCTCACATCACCTGTTTGGTCTCCATCAGCATTCAGCAAATGTCAGTGAGTATCAGTGGGTGCCATCTTTTCTCCGTGGAAGAATTCAGTTCCACACCCGTGCTTCATCTGCACTTCCATATCAAATGCCGCTCTGTCAGACTGCCCCTCTGCTGCCATCTGTCATGGCAACATCAAGGAATGGAATATGGGTGGGAAGGTTCAGTCTCTACTGCCATACCACCAACATCTGCCTCTGACATCATGGGCCAACATAATGAAATAGGAGGCATTACTTTCAGAGTGACCTGTGTACATATAAATTCTCATCACGCTGATCATATTTTAGATTGCAAAAACAATCAACAAACTAGACTGATCCATGAATTGGTTAACTATGGGTATAAAACATGGTAGACTTTTATATAAATGCATTTGCTCTAACAGCTTATTAAAAATTGGTGACAGCGTTGCAGATAAATTCCATCTGGCACGGTGTGTATGTATGCAAGTATGCTTGTAAATGTTTAGCTATTCTAAAGACAAAAATGGACAAGTTTGGAAAATGTTTTCAGTCTTATAAATTTATATATATTTATATCATATAATTATGATATTGAAACATTTAAGCTGCACAACTCAGAGCTGCAATACTGCGGCTATATTCCTTCTATATATTAGCCTGATAGGCATGGGCATGGTATAGCCTGTTACTGAATCTGACTTTTATCTTTTTTTTTTTTTTTTTTTTTGGTCATTTCAGCACATCATCATTAATCTTTGCTGACCAGATAAAGCCAAAAAAACCCCAAAAACTCACACTGAAATTAGTTTCATAGAATAGAATCATAGAATTGCTCAGGTTGGAAAAGACCTTAAAGATCATCGAGTCCACCACAACCAAACCTAAGCCTTCACTTGAGGAATAAAAATAGCTGTAGAAAACTGATTTCTAGTGTCTGTCTTGAGCCAGAGCCAATCACATAAGGGACAAAACAGTCCCTAAAACATGTTTTATTATAAGAAACAGTTTAAATTTCATGTACACATGCAATTAGTGAGAATTTATATGGAGAGTAATGTAGTCTAGTTATTATTTTTCCCATATTTGCTAATCCATAATAATGACAGTGGCCTTAATATCTTCCAGAGAGTGTATCCTGGAACAACATGAAGGGTCACAGAGAAGACATGAGAAAATATAAGAAATAATACAGAAGTTTATCAGAGGATATCCATGTATCTGAGAGTTTCCCAAAGGATCTGGGACAAACATCAGTGAAATGTTCATAACTAAGCAATGCAGAGACAGCCCTAATGTAATTACTTCACACATACTTTTGTAATCATCATTCCAGCTAATCACTATTCTACTTCTGTTGCGCTATTTTGCCTCTTGCAAAAGCCTGAGTGGAATCCTATCTGAATGTCAGCTTGGAAAAAAACAGGCGAACAATAAAATTAAAATATGAAATGTGCCTTACAAAGCATCTTGAATGGGGCAAAGAGAAGAACTGTCAATTCCTAGGACTTCCTTATTTTTATTCTTTATTATACCTCATTTGTTTTTGTCGTAGAGAAATGATAAATGAGGGAATTCCTTTTCATTATTCATTTTTCACTTTTTTAATTCACTTTTCTGAAAGCTTAGAAATGCTTGCTATATGGCTTACCCATTACCAATGTTTCTTCTCTGTTGTACTGCAAAACAATAATTGATTCACTGAATAATTTCTTGTTAGAACCACGATATGCCATAACTGAAGATTTAACAACCTGACTATTCGGCTTAAGAAATCAATCTGTGTTTAATGTAACTCACTTGTGGAGAAGGCATTAATTAGAAGACTGAGATATATAAACATATTTGTTATGGCCTTCATTAGTACCATCCTTTTTCTTTGCTCCGTAAATTAGCTCACAGACACTCCAACAAAGCATAACTTGGAAGCATTTAAAAGGATGTCGGAACAGATTTACCCTCTGGATCCTTTCTCTTTCCTGAGAAAGGGAAAGGTTACGCTGAGGCTGAGGGAACCGTGTGCCATGTTTTCATTACCATTTCTAATGGACAGCCAGAAGACAGAAAAGGTTATGTTGCAGTTAAATACACCATCCAAACATCTACAACCAGATTTCCCTTCAAAGCTGGAAGTCTTCCCAGAGAGATGGATGTGGCCACAGCTGAAGCAACAGTAATTTTTCATGCAGTGAAATACTGCCACACATTCCAGTGCTGGACAACTCTGAGCAACTTACACAGCGTTAATGACATTTCACTGGCAACCACCTGAAAACACCTACAACATTTTTCCCTAAAAACTTCATTACCTCGCTGTTATGTTCCTACAGCACCTCTGATATCTCTGTAAACTGTCATCAAATCATTTCTCAGTAACAGAATTTGGTAGGAGAAATGTCAGATCATTTGAATCAGCACAATTAGCAAGAGAATGAGAAGTTCTGAAATTGAATTTCAAAACTACAAAAAGAAATAAGGGTGTGGAAATAGTTCTAGTCTTTGGCTAGAAAAAGAATAGACCCAGCATTTAGAAGAAGCAATGGAAGAATAAACCACTGTATGAAGCCCATGAGATGATGAACTTCCTAGGAAAAAACCTGCATGAAGAAGAATTTTAGTTAAGTAATTAAATTTCTCTCTCCTAGCAGGAAGAGCCAAAACCATTAGTTATGAGGGACATCTACACATAGCTGTTTCCTGGCAATGACTGTCCACTACTTTAACCTTTAGCCTCAAGTTATACGCTGCTCACTCCACCACAAAGGAGGCAATTTTCTGCAGTTTGCCCTGGATACTCCTCTTGGTTTGTGCTCCCTCTCCAGGGCTGCTGTTGCAGTACATGGTAACCACGTCTCTTGGCCTGCCTTTGCAGAAGGCATCCCAAGTCATCACTCCTCACACACCAGAGCTCTCTGCTGTGAGTTTCCCCCACAGGCTGCCAAGAACATCAGATGAATTGGATTTGCAGAAACCAGAACTTCTCAGCCTCCAGCTCAGAGCAGCTCAGTGCTCCTCTATATAGCCCATATATTTCTTCCAGCTCCCTTGGAGTGGCTGACTCATGCCTTACTGCAGCCTGATGCAGTCTCTCTTTTCTCCGTTATGTCCCACATAGGCAGCCACTGTTGCCAAAAGCTGTCCCAAGAGCTGGAATAACCCTGTGTCCAGCTACTGCTGTGGTGAGAAAACAAGAATAGAGCTGTCGATGAGCCTGTGTCCCTTGCCTGCTAGCATGATGACACAGAGGCAAACTGGAACAGGAGGGCCCAGCTACATGCAGCATATCTGTGAATGAGACTATATGCTTGAGAACAGATGTCACCCTTTCAGTTGCTCACATTACTGCAGCCTTGACAGATGTTGTCCTTCCTTCTGCACATCTGTAAACCTAGCACATGTCCTTCACCTCACAAGTATCTCTCACATCAAGAAGTCAGTAGGTAACAAGGGACTGTAATAAAGCAGAAAATGCTCAGCAAAACAAAACAAAACAAAGAGGTGGAAGCTGCATAAACTTGAGATAAACGTAAAGCCAGTAGATTCAAGGCAGCAAGGAATACACAACCAGGGGACAAAATGTTAAATGATACATTTAATTCTTCGTTACCTCAAATCTTCGGTTCAAATCTACCTGACTTTGGAAAAGACAAGCTTTAAGCTAGCTGCAAAATTAGCTGGATGAAATACTGTGCCCCATGCTACACAGTAGGTCAAACTAACAATCTGTTGATCCTTCTGGCTCTGAATTCTATGAGTCATGTAATTCTTCCTAAGTGGCCCTCTCAGGGACTTAAGCCTCAGTGACTTAAATCCTCGACTATTTTCAGTTACAAATTAAAGAGTTTTTTAAACAGCAGCCTCTCATTTCCAGTTTCATCACAGTGTCCTCCCCAAACTAGTAGAAGAGCTACAAGTGATTCCCTACGTTTCACCTTTTTCCATCGATTAACTGCACTGGAAATTAAACAAGCCACAAATATCGTCAGCTAGAAGGACTGATTTTCAATTCTTCCTTAAAAGTCACTTTTATGCATTATTCCCAGTTTCATTTCAGATGAAATGTCAAGAGTTGCACTTACTTAGACATGGGATCTAAAAATCTCTCTGTACTCCACCAAGCTGTGAAGATCCCCAAGTCTTTAAGTAGGTCTGAAAACACTTGAAGGCCTGCAATATGCAAGGGATCAGAGGAAATAAGTAAAACATCTGCTAAGACCCTTCCTGAGAACACTGAAGTATATTCTCAAAGAGACAAAATGAAGTCTTGGTCTGAGAAGTAGAATGCAGACTCTTTGCAAGGCCAGCAGGCTCTATGCATGAACTAAGACTGGCGTCTCCACCACTGTCACATCCATCACTCTGTATTTCTTCTGTCTGCTCCCTCTTTCTTTTCCATGTTGGAATCTTTTCTTGTCTCACACTTCTCCTATATCATTTTTTTCATTTATAGTCTTTATATCCTCCAGCTCTTGACTTCTCCAATGCCAACTATCTTCTGCTTTCCCACTCACCAGTTTTCAGTGTGCTCTCCCTTTTGTCTTCACTGGCCAGTTGTATTGGCTGAGTGTATTTTGTCATGAACACTTCTGTAACTTCACTCTCTCAGCTACATGTCTATTTCAGTTCTACATTCACTGTCCCCCAACATCTTTAGTAACCATCCATCTTTGTCACGGATACTCTGTGCTTCTAGATGCCCATTTTCTCCAGGCACATACCCATTTACTATTCAACCTATGTGACTAATTTGTAACTGGTAACAGCCTGTTGAATTCCTAATTCACCCACACAAAAAAACTTACTCAGGTCTTGAGCATTTCTGCTACTTCCTCCCAAGCTCTATCTCACATGTTTTTGCACCCTATTCTTGTTTGTTGCTTTTGGCAGGGCAGTAACTCAATAACAACTTTCCCTCTGTAGGATCAGACTCACCAGTTTCTGAGTTTCTCAGCCTCTTTGATTTCAGGATATCTACTGTTGTCTCCTCAGGGATCCTATAGTCATCTTCTAGGTTTCTGACGGCCTCTCTATGACCAAGGGACACAACTTCTCAACTATTTTCCACCCTTTTCTGCTGTATCTCTTTCCTTGTTACAGCCCAAAGAGGAGAATTAGGCAATGTGACAGACCTGACTGAACAGAGGGAGGGAAGCTGCAAAGAGGAGTTGAGGGCAATAGCAGAATGTCACTGAGAAGTTTGGGGCCAAGGAGATACTACAAAAGAAACGAGGTCTGCAAGGGAATAAAGGTGGCCACAAAAGGCTTCTGAAAATCAAAGAGTTCTTTCCCTGTAGGAAAGATCTAATAGTTTTCTTGCTAGAAGTGCATTTAAAGTCATAAAAATGGAAGATGATTCAGTTAATCTTTTACTCATTCTCTCCTGTGAAGTTTATCCCCTCTCACTATCTTGCATATGCATTTTCCCTTCCTACATTCGTCTCAGCCCTTTGTCTGCATGTTAGACTAGGCAGTTCACATTCCCTAAGCTCAGAGGATTTCCTCAGCCCTTCCAAGTCCTGCATGATGCAAGCATGCCAGACAGACATTCAGCCCTTGAATGTACTCATGTGGCCTCTTGTTTTCCCCTTGTGTAGCTCTGAAGGGTTACGAAAATAAGAAGCCAAACAAATTCATGCCAGCAGTAATTCCAGCCCCACCCTGCAGAATGGGCAGACACCACATGACTCAAGGAACAGCCAAATTTCATGATTACGTTTGAATAAATATTGACAGTTGAGAAGACTGCTCTGTTTCTCTCCGTTTTTCTCTCTCCTCATGCTCCCTCACTGCAGGAGGCTATCAGCACCTTGGCTGGATTGGCTGTGGCATGACACTGGGAGACTTCGCTCCATAGGAACAAAAAGTTCCTTTAAAAACATGGAAACACCCACGTAATAAAGCAGGATTAGTAAACAGGATTTGAGCCAGCACCACGGTGCTTAATGATTTTAAGGGTTAAGAAGAGGCACGGATGAGGTGGGAAGAGACAACTGTTTTTCCAAATCTTTTAAGTTGAGGGTTTGCCAAGACCTGCAGGAGGGAGATACAAATGGTAATATTAGTAACAAAAAATTAAGGGTTTAGAACAGTATTTCACTTCATTTTACAGGGAGTTTGGGTATTTTGTTTGTTTGCTTTGCTGTTTTTCCTGGACTTGGTTGCACAAATCTGTAGTACTACCTAGACTCTATGGACACCCCCCATGTCATTTATCTGTTGTAGTCTTTCTCATCCTTAATTCTTCAGCAGATGTCTGTGCCATGCTCCTGTATGTATATGAGTAGTATTTTTTAGATATTACCAGAATTAAATAGAAACTTCCATAAGCCATTAGAAGAGTGGAAATTTTGATACCTACACTGGAAAGGAAAAAGGAGATACTGCCCGTAAATTAAACCTTTTACTCATATGACATATATTCAGGAAAAATGCAAGACTGTGTTCAGTCCTGTTTCCTTCTGAGAGCTACGAATATGAATTGTTTGCTTGGCTGTTTTATTTTTGCTGTTCACAGTGCCCTGTGATTTTACTGCATGATGCTATCAATACAGATTAAAGAGAACATGTGAGACTGTTTTTAAAGAATGTTGCATTGTCAAATAATTCAGAAACGTTTATTCTACACTTATTTGATTCACTGGGAGATTCAGCTGAAAGGTTTGCAAGCCATAACTCCCTGATTTTATTATTTTTATGGCAAATACTTCATTTCTTTATTTTGTTTTACTATATTACTAAAGACACTGTCAGCGTAACGCAGACCTCATTGTAACTCATTACTGTTGCTTCATTTTGAAGCTGCATGAATTACAAGGAACAGATATGTTAACGTACAGCTTGTAAAAGGTAGCTGTCAACTCTAAAAAGATTATGACTCACATTCTCAACGTAACTGTTTTTTTAGAGGTGAGAATAGGTCTTGTGTTCTTCTTGGATGGGCATCAGTTAGACTTTAAGTACCATCATGAAAACTTATAAATCTGTAACTAAAACAGGGAAGTTATTTGACTGCTTAAGGAAGTGTAGAATTTTGGCACCTTGGACTACACACTCAAGATAGATTACTTTTATCTTCCTTTCATGTCTTTTTTTTTAACTTCTTAACCTCTCAGCTCTCTTTGAACTCTCTTTGAGCAGGAGTAGCCAGCAGCAGACTCTTGCAGCTTTGCTTTTAAGATACTTGAGCAGGTTGAAAAAGGTAAAAAGAGAGCAATAACATTTTATCCAAGTTTCATGGGCAATACAGTAGTTTGAATCCCACATCTGTCTTGCAGGTGGCAAACCAGCAAGTGTCAGAAAACCAAACAGCATGAGCAGAACATGCCTCCATATATTCCTCATACGATAGTTTGTGATTTTTGGACCTGTGCAGCTGGTTAACCAAGGAGACAGAGAAGAGACAGAGCACCTGGCTCCGCAAGAACCTACCCTGTCTTCTTGAGTTACCATCTTGGGGAAGAATTCAGAAGTGGCACGGCAGTTTTTGCACAGATTATATCTTAGGTTTGAACTAGGATTATCCCAATGGAGAGCCAGGCTTGTGTCCACACCAAACATGCTGAACCACCACTGCAGAACCCTCTGGAGGTGAGTCCAAGGGGCTCTTCTTTGCCAGCAGGAGGCCAAAACATTTAACGTGATTGTGCTCATGCCATATCAAGCATGATCTGGCTCCTACTGTGCTGCAGAGCATGCTGGGTTCCTAGAAAGCTTACTAGCTCTGTCTGTTGCAATGTGGTGCATTCAGAGAGCCAGTTAGGTTGGGCACTGTGTCTGAATGAGTAAGTCCTCCTCCAGTTTGTAATGTTGGGAGGGTACAGTGCAAAGATACTCCCAAGTCTGGCCAGTCTTATGAAAAATGATTCCATGGTTTCTCCCAATACTTGCATCATCCATGTTTTTCTATTATTGGGAAAACGTTTGCTTCTTTCCGTCAAATAATGGAGAATCGATCGTAATTATTTTTGGCTGGTGCAGCTAAGAGCTATTTTAATGTGGTGTAACACAGAATAGCCTCATGCCAGCATAGAGGTTCCTTTGTTTTGAAGAATATGGTGTTACTAAAGGTCAGACAAAGAGATTAGAAAGCCCATTGGTAATCCTTTCAGTCTGACAGAGTCGGACCACTACTACATGCTCGTCACATCACTGTCCTAACTACTGGAGCAAAGCAAGTCCTGAGAAAGGGCCTCTATCTATTCACATTTATCTACTTTGCTCAAAATGCATTGGCAGCTACTGAGACAGAAGAGCCATTCAACCTGGAGATGAGGATAACGGGCTTATGGAACGAGGCAGCAGCGGGCAAAGGGGCTGAGAGCAGATCCACACAAACCTGGTGAGCAAGGAGCTGAGCTCTTTTTTGCTTCAGAGGGTTCAAGCTGCAGCTTGAGTGGGGCATCAGATCTGCACTGTCCATGTCACTGAATTCTCCAGGCACGTCACCTACCGTGAAAGCACTGCCATCGGTACCCCCTTTCTCAAAAGTGGCTGAAATGCCTGCCAATTGAAAGATGATGTGCCTACTGTAGAAAATCACTAGATGTGGTTTGATCTGAACAGTATATCCATTTTTACTTATTTTGTTTAATAGAAGTTAGAGACGTCAATTATTCACAATACAATCAATGTTTAAATCAAATTTCCCGAGCAGCTCTCATTTATTCTTACAGCAGTATTCCTACCACTCTTCTGAAGCTTGCTTATAATACCTTCTGCAATTCTTTCTTCTGCTGCACAAGCCTCTATTTATGTTATGCATTATAATAACCAGAAACTACTTTAGATCATTTTGTGAACAAAGGCAAAAAAAGCGTCTTTTTTCAGTCTAGCCACTGGACCAGGGTTAGGTGCTCTGGAACAGTTTTGTTATAAAAGAATGTTATAAAAAATGTGAAACCTTCTACGCTGGCATGAAATAAGACCCTAAGAAATCGAAATGCCAGATTAGAGAGCTGGAATGTGCATGCACTGATGAATGGGAAGGGAGAAAGGAGAAGAACAGCACACATTCCTACTCCAGAAGGAAAAACCTGATAGTGACTCAGACGGGAGAATTTTTCCAAGAACAGTTCATCCTAGTGAAATAAGATACTCAGATACTGCTGCCAAGGTCATTGACACTTTTGTGTATCTGATTCTTAAAGGGAAATTACACGGTTAAATAGTGTGGGTCATATTCTCTGTGGGGCAAGCTGCTGCAATTCTAGTGTAGATGCTGCAGGCACTCAGTAGTGTCAAGGGCTTCGCCTTATTTCTTAGGAGTCCTTATGGCTGCTTGCTTTGTTGCTTTCTTTGTTTTTGTTTTTGTATGTTTCTGGTAAAACATTTGATTTTTGTTTTACCTCCAGTTTTCATAACACTTTCACAGTTGATTTCTGAAAGTTAATTTGTTTCACAGTCTGTTTTTCACAAGTTTAATGTTATAATTGCATAATTAGAAACAGAATTGTGAAATACAGGCAAGAAAACTTTCTTGAAACTGAAAACAGTATAATGAAAGTGCTGTTTTACCATCAAAAGCAATGCTGGACTGTACCTTCTGTCACTTCCTATTGCCTATCTCCTTCCATTCACAATCAACTCTTGATAAATGTCTTTTTTCCCCTTTTCCTGTACCCCTTGAGATACAGCAACTGCCTAAAGCCTAAAGACAAAATCTTCTGTCTTTTGTTAATGGTTGAGTTCACATAAGGTGCAAACACCCTACAGAATAAGCTGCACAAAACCATCTTCATTGCTTTTATAAAGGGTAGCTCCTTGTTGGAGGCAAGCATGTGACAAAAACCTCTTACAGTCGTTACTGCTTGTTATCTCAGTGTGATGACTTTCCTTTATAGTTAAAAATCCAGGAGATTCAGCTGTAGGTACTGTCAGGGTTGAACTCTCTCTGATTGCCTTCTGCCTGGAAAAGCACTCCTTGCTGGCCAGTAAGGGGTGGTAGAAATGTAGTCCCATACTTCATAGTATGTGGCCAGGCCATAAGCATTTTTTACTTCCTGTTGCCTACAGCAAGCTAATGGCCCAGATTCAGCAAAGAGACCCAGGATCAGATGTTAATGCCTTTTTCAATAAAAGCAGAGACCCTTACAGATTCAGATGGCTGGGGCAGTAAGGAGAATATTAGCTTTGATGAGAATTCTTTGCTCATACCTTTGGTCTTTAACGCAGACCTGCAATCTTGACATGCCCACTTTTCTCTTTGTTATTACCAGAGCATATAGGGAGTTTTATTTTTTTTTAATTGGCAATTGCATTGATAGTAAAATATTAAATGTTTATCAATAAGGAGTAACAGTTCTCTGGAAGCACTGTCCGCTTGATATAGGCTGTTTTCAGATGACAAACTGATGCATCATGGGGAAACTACACATATGTGGTGCAACTACAGAAAGACTCCTTTACAGTTCTGATCAATACTGCTAACAGATCAAAATCCACAGTATAAGATTGATTATATTCAGTATCTTTGGGTCACTTATCCTCCAAAATACAGAACGATGGCACTCAGCAGTAATGCTCCAGTGGAAATCTTTTCTGTAGTCTGTCATTGCCACATCATCTTCTCATCAACAACAGCACCCAGTTCTCCTGAACCACATAAAGACAGTCAAACAGAGGTCGTGTTATGCCTGACCTTACCATTGCTTAATAAAACATTTTCCTGTTTTGGAAAATATTTGGCTATTCAAAGCTCAGCTGAGACTCTAGTAGTCCCCTCAAGTAGCCTCATTGGGAAATACAGCTCAAGGGAAAAGGGAATGTTTAACCATGGACATATTTAGAAAATGGTAACAAATCACGGGAAATCACATGTTCCAGCGCAGGTGGGATTTTCTGTTACAAAACACCTATTAAAACAAAATGTTGAATATTATGAGGGAGACTTCCCTCATAATATTATGACTAAACATTCTTCATTACAGAGTTACACACTGGGCACACACAGAATACAAACTTTATCAGACAGCTATTTGTGCAAACAGAACGTGCCTGAAAGCACTCAATAAAGTCTTCTTCAGTCTTACTAGGAGACCATGCCCACTAAGCAGTACATTTTTGCAGTTGCTCTGAGATACTGCTTTCTGCAAATTTCATTGTATTTCCTTCCCTCCTGGTATTGATTTATAATAAAAGAAAAATATCTTTCCCTCTTCAGCGCATTTTCCAAAATTACATCAGTACCCACCTACTTCAAACAATTTCTAACAACATCCTCACCCAGCTGGGTAAACAAAAAATTTGTACGTATATTTCATTAAGCATTTATTTATTTGGTGAAAGATTAAGGCAACATCTCTTGCCAAAACGCATCAGTATTCAGATGAAAAATAATTTATGATTTTAACCTAAGGTCTGGGTTCAGAATGTCTATCACAACAGAAAGTAAGAAAAACATTTGCCTGCTTTGGCAGGGGGATTGGACTTGATGATCTCTGGAGGTCCCTCCCAGCCTCTACAATTCTGTGCTTCTGTGATTCTGTCATTTCAATAGAATGAGCATGAAGATAGGGCATCAGTATGAACAAAGGTTAATTGACTTCTGCAGAAGCCCTAAGGCAACGTAACTCTGAAATGGTGCATACTGGTAGAGCAGAAAGATGAACTGGTCATACTGACACACCTATCATGGTGTGAAAGACAAGTGGTATCATTTATTTCAGTGTGCTCTCTTTTTCAGTGGATTAAACCTAGGTCAGTACCAGTCAATGAATAGATTTCCTGATTGCACAGTTGTTCCCAAACAAGTAGAAACACAGCCCAGAGCCCACTGACAGAAGAAGTTGAGGACATGAACTTGTAGTACATGTAGAATGAAGCTTTAAACACATACTCTAGGATATTTTTTTTTAATTAAAAACATAAAAGCCTAAAAAAAAAAAAAAAAGCCTAACATGAACTGCTGTTCTTTCTTTGTGCTTTAAGTAGATGTTATTTAAAGCTGTACCAGATTTTGACTGAGTTTATTCAATGTTATGCAAACTCACAGACTGAGCAGGCTGACTAAAGTCTAATGTTAGTCCAGATTAGGTAAAGTGTTGCTGGCAAGCCAAGGGAGGTGATCCTTCTCTGCTTAACACTGGTGAAGCCACAACTGAAGAACTGTATCCAGTTCTGGACTTAGTACAAGAGGGATTCAGAGGTACCAAAAGGAGTCCAAGGGAAGGGCCACGAAGATGATGAAGGGACTGCAGCACCTCTCCTGTGAGGAGAGGCTGAGAGCCGGGACTGTTCACCTGTAGAACTGGAGGCTCAGAGGGATCTCATCAGTGTGTACAAATACCCACAGCAAAGGTGCAGGGAGGACAGAGCCAGCCTCCTTTCAGGGGTGGGATGAGAAGCAGTGGGCACAAAGTGGAACACAGGAGGTTCCCTCTGAACACCAGGCAATACTTGGAGTATTTATTAAACTCGAGTGTTTCTTTATGTCAAGGTTTCACTTTTCCCCCATGATCTATGTTTGGCTGTCAGAAAGAGTGGTGACTGTGTAACTGCATCCCAGGAATGTGGCACAGGAGCTCCAGGTCTTGTTCCTGTATGGTACCCCCGTATGATATTACAGCGAAGGGCAGTTCCTCTTCTAATGACAACTGAGGCCTCAGCATGCCACCATAACACAGTAAAATGTTGTGGTGGGTTGTGTTAGCAAACAGCCAAACTCTTGCCTAACTGCTCATTCCCGTTGCTCAGTAGGACTAGGAGAGAAAATAGGTTGAGAAAGGTCATGGGTTGAGATTCAGATAGGCAGGGAGGTTGCTTATCAGTTGCTGCCATCAGCAAAGCAGACTTGGAGAAAGTTTGTTTCATTGCCAATTAAAATAGCTTTGCATATGAGAAACAAAGATGATCATTAAATCTACCTACCTCCTTTCCCAGGCCCAAATTAATTTCTTTACTCCTGAATCAGCAGTCTATTACTGAGGGACAGAGGGTGGGGGCTTGCAGCCAGTGCTCAGGGCTTTCTCTCTACTATTCCTTTTCCGGGTGCTTTTCCCATGCTCCAGCATGGGCCCTCCAAGGTCTGCAGGGAATATCTGCTCCACTACGGAGCATCTCCTCCTCCTCCTTTAACTTTGGCATCACTTCTGATGTTTATCACTTCTTTAGTTCCCTCCTTCTCTCCCTCTGGAATTTATTTTACCCTTTCTTATACGCATTTTCCCCCTAGGTGTCCTCAGCTTGGTTGCTGGGAACAGTCATGCCCTGCAGTGGGACGATTGGAGTCTGCTGTGTCCAGCATGGGGCAGCCTCAGCTATCCCTCACAGAGGAGCCTGGCAGACCCTGCCTGTGCACAGACACCCAGCACCAGTGTGTACTGTCATATTTCTTAGTTCCACAAAGAGGTGCTTGCTGTAGTGCTAGTTTCTCTGCTTCCCTTGTGCTGTGACATTAGACAGTGCAGAATGACAGCAAGCTGTGTCTGAATGGAGTATAAAGCAACATCAGTTTGCCAGAGGAAAGCCCAGTTGGACTCAGTGATCTTAGTCCCTTCCAATTTGGGATGTTCTGTGATGCTGTGATTCTGTGATAAAAGCATTGGTGCCAGGTCAGTTAGGCTGGCCCTGTGATGAGCTGCATGCCACTTACCTGTCACTGTGTGTGTAAAAGATCGCTCCAATACTCTGCTGCAGTGTGAAACTGGAAGAAAATGCAGGAGTAAAATAAAAGAGATGGAAACAGTTGTACTGCTTTTCAGGTGGAAGGCAATTTGTAGTACCCGGTCTTGGCTGAAGAGAGCAGTCTGTCGGGAACAGTGATAGTTAAAGCTGCTGATTCAATCTGTGTTACAACTCATCACAGAAAAATCAGCATCTGTTTGACATTACACCTATAACAAGTGTTATAAAGAGAGGAATTCTGAGGGCAGTTATGGAAACTGCAGACTTTGAAACAAGTTCTGAGCCCTGGGGACTAGTAATCCTTCCTGTAGTAGTCCCTTAAGCCTTCGTGGCCAGGACTTTGCACAAGGTACAAGCATTAAAATGCAGTGTGTAATGTGGGCAAGGAAACATAAAAATCTGCTATTGGGAAACTTGTGGAAGTTAAAAACTGTATGTGTGTGATGCAAACACCCATCATGGCTGCACTGGACCCTGAATGACGGGGAAATATACAGAGAAATGTTTTCACGTCTGATTGTTTTTCTGAAGCATTAATGTTTTCACAAGACAAGGTTTCCAGCCCTCATTTATTTGATTCAGTAAGACGTTTATTTTTACTAGCTTCCTTTTTGTTGCCTCTTCAAAACTCGGTCATTTCTCAAAACAGGGCTAGAGTAAAAGTTACCAATAGGATGAAATGAGAAAAAGATGTTTTTGAAAGAGGAAAAGAGGATATTTTTAGCCAATACATTTCAAAAGTGGTACTGCCCTGAAGAAGAAACCTGTCTGGCAGTTTCCTGCTGAACCACGGTTTGTACTGGGTCACTCAGTGTGTACATGAAATAAAACTTCTCCCACTTTTAGTACTTATTGGCACACAGAAGGAGACGCCATAGAGCAAATACAAACTATGTCCATTCATTTTTAGAGAGTGCCTGCATGTCAGAACAAGGGCAGACTAGCTAAGCGGAGTCTGTGAATTCTTCTGCCACAGACAACCTGCCACACTCAGTTGTTGAATTACTGTCCATTGTATTAAGAATTTGTTCACTTTCCTTGGACATAATGTGAATATTACATATGACTGAGCAACTATATTTAATGAGAACTGATCGTTTCAGCTGAGGCAGATTTCATGTCCTTATAGCTGTTGTCCCAGCATGCAAAGAGAGAAATTTGCCTAGACATAAATGGCATTACTTCCTCTAGTGGGACGAAACTAAACCATGACAGCTATGCTAGTACAAGAGTCTGTGGCCATGATTTTCTTGCTTCATGTGGATTCCTGGAGAGCTTCCCAATCCCATCCTCGTGGATCTATCTAAAATAGGTATGTTTTGCATCACAAACAGTATCTCAACTTTACTTCCAGTATAAACTCATTAGAATAGAAATAATGCTTGGAAATAATGTTTTTCCCCTCTAAATCTGAGCAGTCAAGAGAGCTGGTACTTTAGTTAGTAAGCTGGAATCCAGTTGCTGCTAAGCAGTGTTGTACAGAGCCAAGATTGTTCACAATGAAGGGCCCAAGGAGTGGAGACATTAGGACAGCTGACTTTAACTGGGCAAAGGAATATTCCATGCCATATGGCATTATGCTGAAGGAGTTTTTAAAGTGACGAGAGTTCATCCCTTTTCTGCTGCTCGAGGGGCTAGCTGGGCATCAGTCAGGGGGAGTGGTGAGCAATTATTCATGCATCACTTGCTTTATACATTCGTATAAACACATACATACACATTATTATACATATATATGTGTGTATATATGTATATATATACATACATAACTGTTATCCTTTTCCTTTTCTCTATCCTTAGTAAATAGCTTTATCTTAACCTACAAGTTCTCCTATTTTTTTTCTATTCTCTCCCCCAGCTCACTGGGAAGAGGTGGCTGAGTGAGTGCCCCTGTGGAGCTGAACCACCTGCTGGGTTAAACCACAGCAGTACGTACACATATAAATCATTTTCTTGGCTACAGGTGACCTAAACAGTGAAACTGAGTGCACCCTCAGAAAGTCAGCAGGCAGCACTAAGCTGAGTGGTGCAGCTGATACAGCAGAAGGAAGGGATGCCATCCAATGGCACCAAAGATTGCTGAAGTTCTAGACTCGTTGTTCTGACAGCAATATGATCCTCGCTTGTCACGAAGATTACGTGACTTTTCATGTGGCTTTTAAATACAGTTGCCACATCAGCTTTGCAAAGCCTCTTGCTCACAGATATACAATAATTTTTTTTTTACAGGAAAACATATTCTAAGTAATTTTTTCACCTATCAATATGATGCACATATAAAAGGGAATTTATATGGGTGTAGTTCTTACCCTTATTATAACAGGTATTTTCTGCCAAGGCTAACATCCTTTCTTTCGTATTATTTCTAGATACGGTATGTTAATGTAACATTCTGTACCTTGAGCAACACAGCACTTCCTGCTTTTGTGCTGGATGCCTGGGCTAGCTTGCAGTGATTCAAAATAAAAGTGTCACCCTGTGAGCTGTTATTACCACCATATTGTACATTGCTTCACAGCAGTGCTTTCAAAGAGTCAGGGAGCCATCAGGTCTGGCAGTGTGTGATTTAACTTCTTCTAGATTACATTTAAGATGTTGCTTCCCACCTCTTTTTTCACCTATTTTCTATAAGTTTGTTTTCCCTCTACCTTGCCTCCGTCTCTATAGCTAAAAGGAGAAGGGGCAGGGGATTACCTTATGAAAGAATAAGTTTTGCTTATAAAATGTATACACAGTATCAACAGAATGGGAAGTAGATGCGAAACCACACAAAGTAATTGCGTGGAGAATTCGAGCAGGGTTCGCTGAGGAGTACTGTCATCTTTGTACAAATTAAGACTAAACCCTGACCCTCGGTAGAAAAACAGAGAGATTTGCTAAAGGAGAGAAGTGATGCCTACCTTTCTAAGAGTTGATCATAAAGCATCATCTCTCCTCAAAAGCCATGAAATTTTCCACGGATTTTTGAATACCTGACCCGTTCAGAACAGCATGTGCGGATAGATGTAGGATCATTTAACTGGAACATCTTATTTCTGGAACATCTTATTTTCAGTTTAAACCACAAGAATCTCTCACCTAGAAGGTGTAAATATTTACGTGTCTTGTATACCCACTCTCTACTTGATGCATGGTCTAACCTCTTTTATCATCTGGCTGAAGACTACCTGTCATACCATACCACACCCATCAACTAGTCTATGTGACTTTGTATACTAACAATAGCTTTATTTCTCTTGCTGTAAGGACAGCCAGAAGCCCTACCTCCTTTTAGTGCTACCATGTTATATGAAAGCCAGATTCCAGGATGTGGACACTTCCAGTAAGACCTACCAGAATGTCTGCTAAATCTGGCAGACAGATTATTTTGAGAGCACTATGAAGTTGAAGGAAGTTATTGTAGACAAATTCTTTAGTCTAAACATTCAGTTTAAGTCTCGTCCCGTTGCAAGTTAAAGACTTCTGTTATGCCTGGGAGGTCCCTGAACCACCACATTCCTCCTGGACAATTTGGGATCTGAATGGAATTATCTTCAAATGGAGAAGATTAATAAATAACATAGCTTACGGATAAGTAGAGTTCCAAGAATGTTCCAGCATGCTGGCTTTCAGGACAACACTATATCTGATATGTTTGTAAGAATATAAGGATCTGTGAGGTCCAAAGACTTGCTTAAGTACTCATAGACCTTCATGTACCTGTTCTAACACACGAAGTAAATGGGGATTAGGTTAAAAAAAGAAAAAAAAATTATATGCATGGATTCAGACTGTGCATTAGAGAATGCAGGGACTTGCATTCAAAGCAGGAAGATCTGAGATGATCCTGTACTATCAGAAGGGAAGGCCTCAGCTTGTTTGCTTGGTTCTCTGGGCCTGTCTACAACTTAGGCTGCCTTGAAATACAGTACAACCTGAAGCCTTTACAGCATGCTGTGTTGCATTGCTGCCTGTGAATTACACCTTCACATTTACCGTTGCTATAGTCCTTATGACTAGGCCAGACAGTAGTTTATAGATCAAATCTAATAATTATTTTTATGTTTTCTACATATACACATGTGTATGTGTGAACACACACACACAATGCATAGATGTGCAAAATATCCAGATTATAGTATCCGTTTGCAGTACAGGTGTAAATAAACATCTGACCCACAAACACAGATTAAAAGTCTTCCGGGGAATCCAGGCTGGTATCCCTGAAGTTTACAAACACAGGATCTCAGATCCCACACTCCCACAGGAGACTGTTTACATGGAGTCAGACTCAGTGGTACTTCTCTCATCAACGTGCTTTCCATCTTGTGCCATTAAAGCCATGGCTTAAATTTTCTTGGCTTTTTGGACAATAAATGCAGGCCCTGGGGTTCCTTTACCATATAGGCTTCTGATGGTACTCATCATGGGATGGCTAGGAAGGCACATACAGACACACTGTGTCTGGAGTGATCCATCTTGGGAATACATTCTCACTTTCACAGATGAGCTGGTTTTTTCTTACCCATTAGAGCTGGGTTTGAAACCGTCACCACAGATGCTGAGCTGGGTTGATTTTTCTCCTTTCTCTATTACATCCCAGCAATAACTTCCATCATAGCCACTCCCAAGTAATAGGTATAACAGTAAGCTTTTTTTTTTTTTAACCTCATTATTGGTGGAGGGCTGTTAGAGTGAGGGTAGTTTGGTTAGGTTATTGTTGGACTCAATGATCTTTAAGGTCTTTTCCAGCCTGAGCAATTCTATGATTCTATGATTCTATTTGCCCCTAAATTATAGATTATTTAAATTAAACAGAACAAGAAGTGTCAGTATGGAGCTGCTCACTGGTGGAACAATGAACATTCCCTCCCCCTTAATGGGAAAAAAAGGCCTCAAACATTTCATGAAGATCCCTGCCTATAATAATCTGTTATCTGATGACAGCTTCCTTTTGTTGCAAGTGTCTAACGCAGGATTTTATCGAAAACAATTTTTAAATCCAATGGATAAATGCCTGGAAGCCCCAGTGTCCGTGTGGAAAACAGTGCAACAGCAAAGGGGACAGACAGAACTCAGAACTCATCGGCTCTGACTTCAGCGCTGCCCTTGTTTCCAGTACATGGATGAGAAACGGTTTGCACCACTGGGAAAACAGTGCTCAGGACTGATATATTGCACTGGAAAAGGAAAAAAAAAATGCGTCAGGGCAATGCATAGTATTAGGACACCCATTTCAGACATTCAAAAGCCCCAAAATTACCAGATGAAACCAGGAGAGGGCAATGAGCACACAGAATATTGGTAGATAGAAAGGCCCAAGTATCTAACGGTATATTTTCCTCTTTTGAACACTTACTTGCCCCATCGTCAGCTATGCAGAGGCTGTGTTTCTGAGTTTTAAGTATCATCACACTGCACATGAGAGGCCTGCGGATCTCTGAGAACAAAGCAAAGGTTTCCACATCAATCTTCTAAGATATAAAACAATTCAGAGTTGCTGCCGAGAGTTTCCTCTTGGGCTAAATGGAAGAATGTGTTTAACTGGACAAATTCCCAGAATTAATGCCACAGAAATTTGCATTGGGGGAAAAAAAAAAGGAACAACAATCAGCATTTAGAAGTGGAAAAACCATTGCAAAGATCTGCTCTAAGAAGTTGCTTTCACAATAATCTTCACATGAGTGCACTCCGAGCTGGTTCTTTCCCAAAGCATACTGTTTTTAAGAAGTTTATTTACTGCATTTTGATCTTTTCAGAATGTTTAGCATTTGGTGAACTCTGGGGAAAAATCTGTCTGTTCATTAACAGAACGAGGACAGCTTTTGTTAGGTTCTCCCAGAAAGAAAGCCTGTTGTTGTACGTCTTGCTGCTAGATCCACTGCAGACATAAACAACAATAAATTGTCCTACTGGATTGAGGCATGTAATTTTCTTAGTTTTCTTTGACAGGATACTCCCTCTAAAAAGACATGGTAACTTCTAACTTCAAAAATGCTGTAGTATTTTTTTTTTTTAAAGCTGCTTTGGCTGAAATAAAAATAACCTTTTCCAAAAGCAAATGAATAAGGTGCGTCCTTATTCTCAGGTGTAAACAAGTGCAGGGGTTTAGACTGGGGATTTTTATAGCTGAAGTGGAAATGGGTTCCAATAGGAAAATTCTTCAGAATCTCGAGCCCTGATTTTATTTTATTTTTTTAATTTTTCAACCTTTTAATAATCTAGGTGGTATGTGTTGGATTCTGTTTTTGTCCCAAAGGTATTGGTTTAACATTTTATAACATAATATTTGAAGTCCTGAGGAATTCAGAATACTTCCAGTATCCGTGGGAGCAAACAAACACGTATTGCCTGCATACCTAATTGTCCAGTGGTTTACCATGGTGAGAAACGTCCCGCCACATTTTATGGCTTAACCTCAGTGCTTAGTTTTTCATGGGTTCAAATGAGTTGAGTTTGTTTTTCTCAAGGATATCACTGTCTCACACTTAACGTATGTAATTTGTTCGCTGTTTGGAACATCCCTCTGAAATAATGTATTTTAAATACAGCTAGGAAAGCATGATTTCATGCAGCATGACTAACAACACATTCATCTTCTGTCACAGAAAACTACCAAACTTTCGTTCTTCAGCAACAACCAAAAAATACTGTTATATTTATAAAAGTATTATCTTTATAATAAGCATGCTGCCAAGGGGAGGGGGATGCTCAGTGGGGCAGCACAAGATGCTGAGAGATTGAGACAGGGCTGGATGGGTTGCGTTCACCATTTGGAAACTTCTCCTTAGCTCCCGGCCTCTTTTAATGCCTAGGAGAGCAACCTGGCCTGCAGATACCGGATACGTTTTCCCTGAGGTATTTCACACTATGGCAAAAACTGTGACTTGTGAAGCAGGACTGAATACGTGGAGCTCCGTGTTTCCCTGTTCCAGGCTTTTTTTTTAAAGCAGTCCTTCTGCCCAGCGTGCCCTTCCCCTGGAATGCAGACCTTGAATCGGTAAAACGAGACAGAAACTTTAAGAAAGAGCAACTCCGCTGCTGTGATAATTTGACCTGAATGCATAAGTTTTCAGTGGTCAAGAAACCAAATCTTATAGGCTGTGTAGTAATATTTCCACTCTCAGTGTTTAGAAAGCAAAAACCTGTAACGAAAGGGAAAATGTAGCAACCTGTTTGTCACCCCAGCAGAAGAAGGGCTCAGACTGTCATCATCAGGTGCTCATACATCAGATATCCTGACCTAGGGAATTATTCTGGGAGTGTGTGGCTCCCTGAAGGCCCCCAGCTGACACTCACCAGTGGCTCTCTTAGTCTGGTAGCACTCAAAGACTCACAGAATGGCCTGAGTTGAAAAGGACCACAGTGATCATGTAGTTCCAACCCCCTGCTGTGTGCAGGGTCGCCAACCTGCAGACCAGGCTGCCCAGAGCCACATCCAGCCTGGCCTTGAATGCCTCCAGGGATGGGGCATCCACAGCCTCCTTGGGCAACCTGTTCCAGTGCGTCACCACCCTCTGCGTGAAAAACTTCCTCCTAAACTTCACTCCATCATTTGAAATGAAGACTGCATGCACAACAGGCATCACATCCAGCACCACCTCTCTACAACAACGTGCTCCTTTCTCACTGGTAGCAAACCACTGAAGGACGAGAGAAGTAACTCCAGAATCCAAGATAATGGTAGAGATTCTTTTTAAATAGAGCTGCAGAGCTGCACAACCCTGCCAGTCCCTCATGAAGCAAGGGAACTTTCAAAGGTATATGAACAGAGACAGAGAAAAGAACGTTGCTTTAATTTTTTTTGTCTTTTTCATTCACCAGTTTTTATGCTTAAAACACGCTCTCGTTTGTGTGGCAGGTGTGCTATTGTCTGTGGATGCTGTCTTGAAGACGACTACCTCCACAGAAGTGTTCAATTCAATACATAAAAGACACAGTTTTGTTTTGCTTTGAGGGGAAGGGAAAAACACTGCCTGACTTGGGGATGTGGTGTGTTCTCTATCATTTGAAATCTTTAATCCAGGACAGTCTTTCTAAAAAAGCTATCTTAGCTCAGCTACTAATTATAATCTTTATGCAGAAATTACTGGGTGAAATTCTATGGCCTGTGTTATACAGAAGATTAGACTATATAGGTCTTCTTGGCTTTGAAATTTTGCAAATGCAAATTCCCATCCAAATCCTAACACATATAATCTTCCATATAGCTTTCCCTGGAGGTTTCTATAAAAGGATATTTCATTGACTTCCTATCCAACACTGCTCAGTAAAAACACTGTAACTCAGATGACACGCTCCATGAAGTGCAAAGAACAGCAGCGGATGAGTTTTCCATAACGTGCTTCAGAATCTTCCACGATGTAATGCAAACTAAAGTTATACTTGTTACTACTGCATCTTTAGGAAACAGTAACCTTTAAGAACAGGAGAGTACCATTGTAAAGGCACCCGGCAGTGAAGGTAGCATGAGAAAGACAGCATCTTCCCCTTGCTAATTAGCGCAGGCATTTTACATCATGCTCTGCTTCTACTTCCCACATCAGTAAAATTTAAACTGTAATTGCTCGAAGTTCTACAGTGGTAGAGTGGTGTTGGAAATCATTCCATGTTTAATATAAAATATAATGCAAAGCGTGAGCTACAATAAAAAATGTGAAAAATACAGTACCTAGAGGAACTTTTACTTTTTAAAAAGTACGTCACAGGGCGTACACAAACATGTTAAATGCTCCACTGTCATGTGCAAAGTTTGTCTTAATATAACTCTGCTGATTTCCATGGGAGTAATTTGCTCCAATTGAGCGTTGTCCATAAGAATTTAAAGAGGAATCCAGACACTCTGAGTCTCCTGTGTGTCTGTGGGGGGAACACCTGCTTCTAGCACCAGACATTCAGTGAGTTTCATCCTCCTTGAGTAGCACCATTTCTCCTTATGCTTGCCAAAACTTCTCCAGGCTCTCTCTTCCTACAGAGTCTCTTCCATTGATACGATTCCTAAGGAATCCCTGCAGGAGTTCCCACAGACCCTGCTCTTTATGCCTTGAGAGATCCAGGATGGTAAGATAATGTTGCCACATCGAGAACTTTTTATTCCTTACTGATTTTCTGGCTTCCTCAATGAAGCTTGATTCCAGTGGAGCAGTTCAATGACCTTCTATTAGGAAAAGAAGAACACCTAGGGGATGGTGTGCCTTCCTACCCTAGGAAGGGTAGAAGGGTAGCTCCTTTCTACAGCTACCCTCTTGCTGAGTTCCCCTACAAAAAAAGTGTGGATGGGGCCCAGAAATATAAAATTTCCTAAAGTTTGGGGCTGTATTTGTTTATGGTGTCTGTGTGTGTGTATAGATCTTTGTACAGAACTTGGTTACACACGGAAATTGAATGTAGATACAACGTTATATATATAGATACAAGAAATTTTGCTAAATGAGAAAAAGTACAGAAGGAAAATAGCACAGTGAAACTGTACTAGAAGAAAAACTGCCGTGGTTTCAGCTGTAGATTTACTGGTAGGACAAGTAAGAGGTTTAATTGTTTCCATTTGTTCCATTCTCATGTCCTTATGTCCCATGCCACCACACAGATAATTCATACAAAGCCAGTCGCTATGAAACCACAGCTGTAAATTGGTGCCTCCAAAGATACAGAAAAGTCACTCAAGAGTTACGAGTGTCATGCTCTGTTTTCTCCCTCACCCCATCTCTTATCCCCACGTAGACCTTCAGGGCAATACTGCCCCATCACCTGACCTGATTATATCACAGGGCACAATGTAATTCAGGTGTGGAGCTGGTGAACGGGCTCCCATTACATAAAGGAAAGGAGCTACCAGCTTTCCTGCTACAGTTTCCAACTGAAATTAGCATGGAAGTATAACTCTGAAAATGTATGTCCATGGACGATTTGATTAAATGACACCACGTGTTGAGATAATTTTAAATACTTCAAACTGACACAAATGCAGTGCAGTTTAAACCAACTGCTGCTAGCCTTCCTGTTTAATATCTTTATTGATGACTTGGATGAAGGGATTGAGTGTACCCTGAGTAAGTTTGCAGATGACACCAAGTTGGGAGGTGGTGTCGATCTGCCTGAGGGTAGGGAGGCCCTGCAGAGGGATCTAGATAAGCTGGATCGCTGAGCTGAGGTGAATGGGATGAGGTTTAACAAGGCCAAGTGTCAGGTCCTGCACTTTGGCCACAATAACCCCATGCAGCGCTACAGGCTTGGGGATGAGTAGTTGGATGACTGTGAAGAGGAAAGGGACCTGGGGGTGTTGGTTGATGCTCAGCTGAACGTGAGCCGACAGTGTGCCCAGGTGGCCAAGAGGGCCAACGGCATCCTGGCCTGCATTAGAAATAGCATGGCCAGCAGGAGCAGGGAGGTGATCGACCCCCTGTACTCAGCACTGGTGAGGCCGCACCTCAAGTACTGTGTTCAGTTTTGGGCCCCTCACTACAAGAAAGACATTGAGGCCCTGGAACGAGTCCAGAGAAGGGCAACAAAACTGGTGAGGGGTCTGGAGCACAAGACTTATGAGGAGAGGCTGAGGGAGCTGGGATTGTTAAGTCTGGAGAAGAGGAGGCTCAGGGGAGACCTCATTGCAATATACAACTACCTGAAGGGAGGATGTGATGAAAAAGGGTCTGGCCTCTTCTCCCAGGCAAATAATAGGACTCGAGGAAATGGCCAGAAGTTGTACCAAAGGAGGTTTAGGTTGGACATTAGGAGAAACTTTTTCTCTCCGAGAGTGGTCAGGCACTGCAGTGGCTGCCCAGGGAGGTGGTGGAGTCGCCGTCCCTGGCAGTGCTCAAGAGGCGCCTGGATGAGGAGCTACGAGATGTGGTCTAGTAGCTGGTGGTACTAATAGGAATGGGAAGGCGGTTGGACTAGATGGTCTTGCAGGTAATTTCCAACCTTGTGATTCTGTGATTCTGTGATTCTGTGATTCAAAACAAGTAAAATAAATCCCACCAAAAAACAATATCTGGCATGCTATGACAATTTCTGTGCTGTCTCTCAGAGACTGTTCTTCAGTTAGTATCTGCTTCAGTTTGCTCACAGCGAGGAGAATACAGTATTTCCCAACTTTTATATCAACACATTAAATCTGAAAAAGCACTATGCACCTCTTTTCAATGACTCGTAACTGACAAACAGTACAGTCATTACCCTGATACACCTTCAACACCTTTTTATAAGCATTTCTAACTAACTGCATGAGTTAATGCTTTTTTCCTTCAATCACCTCAGCAATGTAAAGACCCAAAGTCAAATTTGATAATTACCTGTGGATGAAAATAGGAATTAGATTAAGAACGTGTCTGAAAAAGGATCTACTATTCTCCTACAGAGCAGAATAGCAAAAGAGTTCATAATATTGGTATGCGAGACAAAATATTATGATGAAAATTAGACCAAAGGGAAAACCACCATGCGTGTTTTATTTGAGTCAGAATTGCTGAGTGTCAGCTTTGCTCAATAATACACACAGCTGCATGAGGGCTTTCACATGTTCTAAATGCAGCATCTGTTCAATACAGCATTCTGTATTCAGCGCTGCTATTCAAATTGCAACGGTGGCCAAAAGTAACAGACAGACTCAGCGCCCTACTGTGAGCATCACTGAGCATGCACATATGACACTGCGGTCCCTGCCCTGGAGAGCTTGCAATTTGGCTTGAGAAGACACAACAATTCAGGAAAAAATAAAATAAAATAAAAATAGGAGCAGTAAAAAGGAAAGATGGGACCAAGATAATGCAGCGGGTAGGATAATCATAGAATGGAATCATAGAATCATAGCATCACGGAGTTGGGTTGGAAGGGACCTTAAAGCCCAACCAGTCTATCTCTCCTGCTGTGGGCTGCTTGCCCCCTACTAGAGTGGGCTGCCTAGGGCCCCATCCAGCCTGACCTGAAGCACCTCCAGGGATGGGGCACCCACAGCAGTGCCTGGGCCTCACTGCCCCGAGTACAGAATTTCCTCCTCATATCTAACCTAGATTTCCCCTCTTTTGGTTTATAGCCATTCCCCCTTGTCCTATCACTAACTGCCCATGTAAAATTTGTTCTCCCTCCTGTTTATACGCTCCCTTTAAATACCAAAAGGCTGCAAGGAGGTCTTGCTGGAGCCTGCTCTTCTTCAGACTGAACAACGCCAGCAGTCTCAGCCCCTCTTTGTAGGAGAGGTGCTTCAGCATATCGGAATACAAACAGCAAATAATTTCTCAGTGGGCTTAGTGCTCTCTTCTTTTTACAAGGAAAGTAAATAAATATCCAGTTTTTACCAAGGCTCATGAAACCAGACACCATCTGTTTCAATCTTCCTACGAAAGTCATAGCTAGTTACAACTAAGGAAAGAAACACGCAGCAACCAAGAAATGCTCACTAGTCCAGACCATCAGTTTAGGCAGACTAGAATGTCTATTCCATCGTATGCAAGGTGACTTGTTCTAGGAGTGGAAATGTTCATATTTTGCAACATACTTGATCACTTAATCTGCTCAGAAACTTCTTTTTGAAGATGTAAAGATAAACTGTCTTAGAAGCAAAATAGGGCTAACACGTCTTGGTAATATCAAACATTTGTTTGACACTACCAAGCTGGGAATCAAGAATGAGCTGAAAATGTAAGGGTATTTATTTTAGATGCATCTTGCCTCCCATAGTGCATATTTACATTTTGACAAGAGTGAAGGCTGCTAGAGACATCCAGCAGGGATTAATTGCTGATAGATGCCTAAATTATACTGTTTTCCCATGGAAAACAGTACAATATATCTACCAATATAGCTACTGCAATATATCTCAGAAGCCTTAACCTGTATCTCTATTAAAAGAAGACCCTTTGTCAGATAAGTTTCTGTGTGCTGCTAGAAATAGGTTTCACTGTGGAGAAGTTGGTCCTTAACACTGGTTTGTATTCTTCTTTATCTCTATTTGAATGCAACCTGCAAACTGTATTTCCATTCTCCCTGGTACCTCTAAGAACACTGCATACACTGCCAAGGTAACATTCTTTCTGCTAAAAGGAAGGTTTATTTTTTGTGGTGTATTGGCTACAAATTCTTCAGTGAAGAGAGTGACAGTAGAAGACAATTAATGCACCAGCTGCAGGGATACTGGAGTGCCCCTGCCCGTTCTTCATTGCTGTACCAGCTCTTTCACATTTGAGTCTGCATTACAAATGCTATTATGGATTGCTATTTTAATCAGATACCGATGGAAAAATTAGGATCACCTGTCTCTTTGACAACCACACGAATACAGGGATGATTATGAAGACAAAAATGCTACGCACTAAACAGAAAAGAATGATCAGATGCTGGTATGTGGGACAGTTAAGCATTTCTACTGGTAGATGAAGCAACTTAGTAATGAGATACAGCTTATCTGGAACTCCTTCATGCTATTTTTACGGAGTTAGATGTGCTTTAGAGACACTACTGCCACACTGTCTAAATATCTTTGATGAAATGCACAGCAATATAATGTTCCAAAGTTTCTGCAGGCATGTCCAGCTTTAACATGATGTTGGACTTCACTCCCACTGGAGAGGAAAGAAAAACAGCTAACTTGGAATGTCATCCATTCCTCTCCCTTCGTGCTTGATGTTCTTGATCTCAGAACAGACTGCTGAATGCCTTAATTTTTTAACTACTATTCCTTTCTATTAATTATCAGGTAATTTCCTGAAATCAGAATGAACATACTTGGCTTTATTACCGATGATAAATTTGGTGTACTACTGCAATGAACACCTCAAAGACAGCCGTGAGTTTTCACTGCTGATGCTGACAGAAGGAAGGAAATAACCCGGGTGGTTTTTCAAATCTCTGACTGAAATTGAAATAGCTGTCACTTACTTATTTCCATTTTTAGACATCTCACTTGTTATAGAAACCTTTCAGAGACCAACAAGTAGTTAAAGAACAATAAGCAGGGATGAAAAACACTACAGATTCAAAAGAGAACGTTTGGTTTTGGTTCGATTTTATTCAGGTTCAGGTAAGAAGCCACGGAAGCAGAAGTTCTGAAACCATTCGTATACAGTTCTAACAACACACTGACAGTCAAAGCTTTAAAAACACTGCTACTATAACTTCACTGCAAAGCTTCAGTATGACAAAAAGTGTGCTGATGTGAGATGGTGTTCATCTTCAAGTCTCACAGCAGGAGAGACCAACATTCGCCTCAGCTGCTGGAATGGCTTTTCCTGATGATGCTGTCTGATTCTGCAGAGATCTACAACTGTGTTTGATTGTATATACTGGAAGTAGATATGTGCAATTCAATGGGTCTACGGAGCGTGTAAAAACTGTAATACAAGTTTTGTCGTATAAAAAGATTAACCCAAAATATTAGACAGGGGCTAGGTGACAACCTGTCTTCTGATTTGAGTTGAGGAGACCACCTACTGGTAACTGGTACTAGTACACTTCCTTTTCATTTGACAAATGGGCAAGATCATTAAAGTCAGACAAATATATGTGTTCCCTTATAAATTCCAGGCAGAAAAAAAGCCTGAAAGTTTACCTTTTCATTTTACTTGTGGTCATAGGAAGCTGCCTGATGAGAGACTCCAAAATCGAACAGCAGCTAAATTTAACTAGAAAATTAGCTTTTGTAAAAAGCAAATTCCTACAGAGTCTTCTCCAAAGCCCACTGATGTCAGGGGAACTCTATGATCCTGGTCTCTAATTAAGTCGGTTTGTTTCATCACAAACCTGAATCTTAGTGTCCCTAAGTTTCCAGTTAGGGTCATGTACTGTCAAGAATACCTTACCCTAATAATTCAAGCTATTAAGGGGAACTCCTCACCATTAGCAGCTTTCACACAGTGCACTAACAACGAGTTTATTTCTAAATAAAGATACTTGGACCTGCCGACAAATGGGATTAGGGGAAATCCAGTGTTCTGATGTGCAACAAAATTGCCCAGTTTTGAGTACCTGAACACAAAGGTGACAAAGGTATAAAACAGGATCAGTAAGGTCTGTAGAACAAGGTAAGTTTGAATAATCTATTTGCAATTCATTGCTTACGCAGACAGAAAAAAAACACAGTAAGTACTTTGCCTACTCAAGCATAACTCACAGATGAGTAACCTGCATTTTTCTCAAGCACGGGAAGCTGAAGGCAGCCACCACTCTTCAAGCCTTTCCTCAAAGTAACTCCTCAGCAACCAACCTTCCAATAACAAATAAATACCAGCCTCGAGAAAATGCACTTAAATGTATTTTAAGGTTGTCTAGCCTTATGTTAAGATTTTATAAAAGAATTGGTATTTCTTGCTTCATGTATGTGCTTGTAGGTAAGAACCCAATTTTAGATTAGACAAGGACACAGACTAGTTGATAATCTTTTAGAAAGAAAATTAAACACAATAGTGTAACTGTTGTAAGCTAGCTGTACGTTTAAACCACCCCAGACTGCTTCCATCAGCACGCCAAACAAAATAAGCATAAAGAACATTAACATCTCTTTCTCAGGACATGTGCTAAGAGATGACAAATCCAAACTGCTTTGAGGCTTTTTTCTTTTAATACAAGTTAATCTTTTCCTGCTTTTTGAGATCCACAACTGCTGTTCAACAGCGGTGTGTATGTAAGGAGAGCTCCGATGTCACACATTCACTAAAAACATTTCTCCACTTCTGACCTTTGAATGTGGAGTGCAATGATTTACTGATTGAGTTTAAATGTAAAACACATCCTAACCTTAGGTTTTAAGAAATTACTTGGGTGTGCATACTAGTACCTGCTTCTGTTAGTGTAATTTTCTCAGGAGGGAGAATTAAATTTCTCAGTTATAAATGCTCTCTATTTCTGTGGGTGGCAGAAATGAAAATCCCCAGGGCCAGATGCACCAAGGCATTCCAGTCACACTAGCTGAAATAAGCAGGCAAGTGCTTACGTCATTAAGCGAACTGCAACCCAGCATTAGAACTGGTCTTTGCAAAGCAGCTGCATTAAACTCATGAGAAAGCTCAGTAGCTGAGGACTTGCCAATTTTTAGGGCATTTTCTAAAGCAATTGCTTCATCTGGCTTGTTTATAAGAATCTTAAAGTCTTATCAAGAGATTTTCACCAGGCTCCATCTGGTCACAGCTGCTGGTGGGCTCTACCACAGTGAAGAAGGGACCAAGCTAAAAAAGCTAGGCAACCTGTGGGGAGAGGACAGTTGCTGAATGGCCACGAGCATCTAACAACAAATGGAGGATGAGACTCTCGAGTGCTGTTTGTGATTTATAAAACATAGATTCCATAGCAAATACTGGCAGTGTTGTGGAAAAAAATGGCAAACAATGTGAATGGCTGATAAATGGGCAGGACTACCATCAACTCCGCTGCATCCCTGTATCCAGTTTCATGAAAAATAATTACTTGATCAGGCAAAGAAAAAAAAGGGGGGAAAAAATGATGGCTAGAATACCACAGCGTGGAAACTAATTTTCTAATATCACACAGTGGGAAACAGCCTGCTGTTTGTAACATCAGTAAGATTTAGAGGAAGACTAGAAAGGCAGAGATCTCATTTCTTCAGTGTTGTATTTTCCCTGTCTTCAACCTTTCCATTTTACTCAGTCTTAGTCACTGACTGTTCCAGGCAAAACCTTAAACAGAGAAGAATACTATCAAAACCACAAATAGAGTGATCTGAGGAGACAAACGGTCCACAAAGTGTGATGACTAAGAAAACCCAACCCCAGCCCCGGTAAGCTGCTCAGCTGAGCCCAATGTGGACTGTCAGACGCATCCCACACGTGGAGAAACACCAGCAGCTGGTTGTGGCAGAGGATCTGCCCCAGGGGATGCTCCCCACCAGGCTGGTGCTGGGCAGCAGTGAGAACCAACACTCAGTTTGGTGCTGGGGTACTCCAGGCAAGAATCATAGAATCACAGAATGGTTTGGGTTGGAAGGGACCTTAAAGCCTATTCAGTTCCAACCCCCACACCATGGGCTGGTTGCCACCCACCAGATCAGGCTGCCCAGGGCCCCATCCAACCTTGGGCACCTCTAGGGACGGGGCATCCACAGCTTCTGTGGGCAGCTGTGCCAGGGCCTCACCACCCTCTGGGTGGAAAATTTTCTCCTAATATCAAACTCAAATCCCCCCTCTTTTAATTCAAAGCCATTACTTCATGTCCTACCACTAATTGGCCTTGTAAAAAGTCTGTCCCCATCCTGTTTATAAGCTCTCTTCAAGTACTGGAAGGATGCAATGAGGTCACTCCAAAGCATTCTCTAGGCTGAAGAAGACCACCTCTCTCAGCCTTCCTCCGTTGGAGAGGTGCTCAGCCCTCTGATCATCTTTGTGGCCCTTCTCTGGGCCTGATCCAACAGCTCTGCATCCTTCTTGTGCTGAGGGCCCCAGGCTTGGACTCATATGTACCCCATATGGAACCTCAGGAGGGCAGAGCAGAGGGGGACAGTCCCCTTCCTGCCCTGCTGCCACCCCCCTGTTCATGCAGCCCAAGATACAGCCGGCCATCTGGGCTGCAGGCACACACTGCTGGCTCGTGCCCAACTTTCTGCCCACCAGGAGCCCAAGTCCTTCTCCACAGGGCTGCTCTCAGAGAGTTCTTCTTCCAGTCTGTACACATACCCAGGATTGCCCCAACCAAAGTGCAGCACCTTGTGTTGTCCTCATCGAACTTCATTAGGTTTTCATGGGGCAAAGCTTGTAAGCTTTGAGAAGACTTTCTCTTTTTACAAGTACCTGCCTTGTGGTTCCTGGTGTCCTCCAGACAGCTGAACACTGATTTCATAGAGAATCCAACCACACAGGCTACCTGTGTGACTGCAAGGAAGGAGCTATGCATATGGCTGCCCAGTTGCCTGCAGCACTGGATTCCTGGTATCAGCAATGGGGAGCTGCCTGGCCCTATGGACAGCGCCGGCCTGGGATGCTGGGATGACGGCAGCGCCCAGGGTGCACCCCATGCTCTTCACGGACTGAAGGGAGCTACTGGGAAGCCAGAGGCTGCTGCTACTACTAAATGGACACATCAGCCCTCACGCCCCCTCACCACTGTGGCGCAGGGCCGCGTTTGGCAGGATTTCAGCCACAGCCTGGGAACCATTTGAAGCAACATGCAAATAAAACAAACTGCAGCAAGATAGCGCACAGGAGAGCTGACCCAAGGCGAGCACCTGCCCACAGCAGCCTCCCAGCCGGGGAGCAGCAAGGTCTGCCAGGCAGGCCGTGCTGCGCGGAGTCACCGCGGGATGTGCCTCCTCACGGAGCCCTGGGGCTGCCGGGAAGGGCCGGCCCCGCTGCCCCGCCGGGCTCCGCTGCCCCGGGGGCTGTGTGCTCTGGGTCTCTGCCAGGCGAAATTTCGCTTATCAATGGGAACCCACTCGGAAGGAGCGGCGCCTGTATATTTCTCGTGTGACTCACACGCAGAAAACCAAGTTCGTAGTCGAAGGTTTATTTGATGAGGGCTTTTTCCTAATTAAGGGGTCGTTACGGGGCGCGGTGGCTCGGCCCCGGGATGGAGCTCCCCAGCCCC
Organism: Pavo muticus; assembly: GCA_016647715.1. Taxonomy (NCBI): domain Eukaryota; kingdom Metazoa; phylum Chordata; class Aves; order Galliformes; family Phasianidae; genus Pavo; species Pavo muticus. The sequence goes on from JACDJE010000278.1 coordinate 606,309, forward strand.
GCTCCCCAGCAGCACATTTTCCAGAAATATGTTTCCTCTCTCGCTCGCGGCCCCTTCCCCCTCCCGCCGCCCCGCTCCGTCTCCCAGCGCTGATGAGCTAATAGCATTTTTCCTTTGCATACTTTGGCGCTGCCGCACGGCATACTCTGGCGCGCCCCGCGCCTGGCAGCCTACGTGTGTCTGGGCGCGCTCGCCCGCCGCAGGCCCGGCCCGGCCCGGCCCGGCCC
>JACDJE010000278.1:607494-639952 GCA_016647715.1 Pavo muticus
GAGAGCGAGCGGAGCGCCGGCGGGCTGCCCGCGCCCAGCGGTCTGCGGGCCGGGCGGGAGGACATGATGGTGGGCGACGACCCCTACAACCCCTACAAGTACACGGACGATAACCCCTACTACAACTACTACGACACCTACGAGCGGCCGCGGCAGGGCAGCAGGTACCGGCCCGGCTACGGCACCGGCTACTTCCAGTACGGTAAGAGCCCGCGCCCTTCTGCCGCCGCGGGCGGGGGTCCGGGCCGGGGGAGGCGGCGGTCGGCGGGGCTGAGCCGCGCGGTGGTCGTGTCCCGGCTGACCGCTGCGCTGTGGTTCTCTGACGAACTGCAGGCCTGCCCGACCTCGTCCCGGACCCCTACTACATCCAGGCGTCCACCTACGTGCAGAGGATGTCCATGTACAACCTGCGCTGCGCCGCCGAGGAGAACTGCCTGGCCAGGTAGGGACCGCAGTGCGGGCGGGGCGGAGCGGACGGGTCACCCGCACGGCTTTGCCATCGCACCGAGCTGGGCAGGGCGGGGGCATCCGCAAACCACCTCGGGTCTGAAGGCGCGCATCAGCTTCTTCCAGTGCCCAGCCGCGCGCGGCTCCACTCCTGCAAGCCCATTCCCAACCAGCACCAGCTTCTGCCCAAGTCAGAACGCGCTGATCGGTCCCGGGCATATTTATTGTGGTTTGTCTTAAGACTGCGTTTTAAGACTAGAATCTCTTTGAAAAGTATCCCCAAGCCCTTGAAGGGTCGTAGATAACAGCTTTGCTGACTTAGCCGGGTCCTCCACGCTTGGCAGTGAGGGATTTTCCTGTTTTGTTTGGAGCAAAACCAAGACGGCTGGCTGTAATCGTTTAACTGGTTTCATACCTTATCATGCAGAACAGATTTATTTATTTAGCAGCATCATTAACTGATGTCAGACTGTTTCCACGGCCATGCTCTTTCTTCAGTTGCTGAAAAAGAGGAGCATGGTATAGTCAGAACAAGTATTTTTCGTGCTCACTTCACAGTGAAGACTACATGAAATGTTCTTGACTAGCAACTGGTTACAATATTCCAATATTAAAAAACAAACAAACTACATACGTCACCGCTGTATAAAATAGGATAAGTGCAGGGCATGTGCTCAGTAATTTTTTTTACAACAGAAATGAGCATCTGTTGTGTGATCTTACACTCACGGTGCGTTGTCTCAGTCAGCAGCAGTCAGACTGTGCTGTTGGTACCCAGGCATTTTTACAACCAGGCAGTGATCTGCTAAAGGGACAGAGCCAGAGCTGGTGATCAGACTCGTGTTCACAGGATTAGATGCAGGTCTGAATCTTACCCAGTTCTTTGTCTGATAGCAGGGGGAACTTCTGAGCACACCGTGTGGAGTTCCTGTGCACGAGATTTAAGCAGGCTTAAAAGATCTATACCATTCAGTTACCTCTGGAACAGCCCAAAGTATTTTGAAGTTGATAGCTCTTTTTTTTCCTCTGCGTTATTATAGCTCAGCTTATCGAGCGGATGTCAGAGACTATGATAATCGAGTGCTCCTGAGATTCCCTCAAAGAGTGAAAAACCAAGGAACTTCAGATTTCCTACCAAGCAGACCTCGTTATTCCTGGGAGTGGCACAGCTGTCACCAGTGAGTGAAGTGCCTCAGTATGGTATCTTCTAATTACCTTCTTCGCTAACAAATTGTCAGTCATAGGGTGACGTTTTGTAAAACTGGGGTGGAATGAGTGGAAGCTGTGGGAATGCTTTAGCGTTTGATCATTTTGTGACAGTGGTAGTCACGCTTTGTAGAGCCACGTGAAAACTAAATGGATGAAGCTTGGATATCTGTAAGTATGAAACTCTTAGTATAAATGTGTTATAAGTACAAGCCTCAAATCAGTTCTGACAGTGGCACCTTCTCCTTTATATATCTGTGTTTTGTGGGGGTTACTGGCTAGTTACATGTAAGTTAGAACAGCTGTTGAAAATCTGGAATGTGCATTCAGTAGCATGTTCCCTGTTACGTATCATTCTGAACATCTACCCGTGCTCTGTGACCTGAACTTCTTGGGTTAGCTGGGTAAGGAATGTTCGGGTCTATACGGAATAGACGAGGTACTGAGCTGAATGCTCTCCTTATCAGTATCCACATCACGCCTTGACCATCTTGATCTTTTCACAAAGCAGTTTTGCTCTTGAATGTCTAAGGGGTTGGAAGCGTAGCAAAGCAAGTAAAGCCCATGTTCAACATTTTGGGAGCTGGTAACGTTGCAAACTTGCACTCTTTCAGAAAATTCACATGCAGGATTTTGTTCCCATTTTGACTCTTTTCTGGCAGAACCAGTTGTAAAGTACTAGGCAGTTTGCCTTGCTTAAAATACAGTTGTAAGTTATGGGTACATCTGCGTTAGTTTAATATTATACCATTAGAAATAATATGTAAAGTGGGCTTGACCTTAAATCCACTGGAGTCAATGGAATGTTTCTCTCAGGTTACAGGGGGATTAACCTCAACTGCCTGTAGCCAGACCTGAATGAAAAAAGCAGCTATATTAAAACCAGTTCTTTCGAAGAAGGACTGATACTGCTAGGTTATGAATCTTAGAGAAGATCTTGTAAAAAGCTAAAACCAAATGAAGAAAACAAAACAAGCTTCCATAAATGCTGTACTTAACCCCCAGCTGTGGAAAAAGAAAAGAAAAAAAACACCAAAATCCCCAACCTTGGTGATAACTAAGTTGATAAATGGGTGGAGATAACTTGAAATCTTCCATTGCTGGAAAAGCAGTTTCTTACCGTGCCACTGTAGCGCAGATATCGTTATCCAGATGCAGAACGTCTCTGATATTAATTCCAAGAAACAGAGGATATGCTGCCAACAAGAACAGAAAAAGGCATTTCTCATGATCATCTTCTTGACAGTGAAACAAGTCCATTTGGAAATGGTCTATCACTACCAATGGCTTTGGCAAGCTATCAGCGTTAGTCATCATCTGTGGACTGGTTTTAGTGCTCTTGATGTGCACGCTCCAGACCTGTCGGCTTCTTTTCATTTTAACAGTGTGTGTGAGACCTTCTTAATGATCTTTGTTGTATACCTGATGATCTGGAAGTGTTTGTAAGGAACAGCAGCCAAATGCTGCAGAGACAAAGTGTGGATAGGTAGTACATGTTCAGGACTCTGGCTTTTAAGATATTTCTATAACACTGGGTGTTCGAGTCAGCAGTGGAAGCCAGAGCTCACTGTATGAGAGCAAGAGAAATGCATCAGTGTGCCTTGATTGGAAGCATACGTATGGTTTTGAAATAGAGAGCACATCAAGTACGAAGATGTGGACGTCCCGACTGTTTCCCTAGTTCTTCATAACTGAGATAGTGAGATCAGTGCACAAACGGTAGTCCCTTTAAGGCAGGCTTTTTTTGTTTTCAATAATCTTATGAATGGGAGGAGTGTGGGAATAGGAAAGTAAATTCCTGCTTTCTTTTTGTAACGAGTAGGAAACTTCTCTGGAATGTATAGTATGTAAGGTAAGCATTCCCAGCCAGGCTCTGCCTAAAGGCAGCGTTATGAGATTTACGATTCAAGCATGAGCTACTTAATACTTGCTATTGTTACTCTGATAATAACCATTTATTCCTGATAAAACTGGAATTTCTGGAAAAACAGTGCTGTTAGAACGTTTTTCACTTAGCAAGATAAAACCTGGCTTTTAAAGGATGTGGCATTCTTATAGTCACTGAAAACTGGAATAACAAAAATAACACTTAGCTGAGCGGCTCGTAGTAGGAAAGTATACGAACACATGAGTTCTGTGTGATGAGAAGGAAATTACCTAGATTTAACAGAAGATAATGGAATAGCAATATATTAAAACACCGTTGGCTGAATCTGATCCATCTTTAATAACCTCTCCGTGGTCTAACAGGCATTATCACAGCATGGATGAATTCAGTCACTATGACTTGTTAGACGCAAGCTCGCACAGAAAAGTTGCTGAGGGACACAAAGCAAGTTTCTGCCTTGAAGATACCTCCTGTGATTACGGGTACTACAGAAGATACGCGTGCACAGCACACACGCAGGTAAGAGTCGGTTCAGAGACGACCAAGAGTTTTTCCCACCTAATTAGCTTTGTGTTTTTTTCCCCTGCCGCTGCGGGCTGTGTATCATCTGATGTGGTGACTGGCTTGGAAATTCTCTGCCACAGGGGACACGGTGGCGACTTGGAGTCTCGCAGTCTACCCAGTTGCTGCCACATGGGGGTGTCACGAAAGTGCAGGGACGCTCATTACCCTCGCAGTGTTGGTAAAGTGTAGGTTAAAACACATGTTATACAAGTCCATGACAAACAGACTGTTAAGTGGGCAGACCTGCCAACACCAGGATGGTGAGGATGACCAGGAGTGTAGCATGGCAACCACGCTGTTCCACTTGGGGAGCCAGAAACAGTATCAAGTGATGAGTAGTCCCGGATGGCAAGAGGAGATTGTTGATGCTGGCTGATTTTCACAGTACAATAATTGAGGGTATCCAGAAGAACTTCTGGACAACAGCTTTAAAAACAGAGAGAGGTGCTCTTTTAACACGAGAATAAATGACAGAACTCCTTGGCGAAGGGTGTTGCAGGGACCAAAAGTACTTATATGAGTTGAAAAAAGACTTAGGCAAAATAACGGAGGGTGTTAAACGTGATAATCTGTGTTGCAAGTATTGTTAAATGCCTGGTGGGGGGACTTCACCTGGGTAAAGGACCTTACAGCTCCCATTTCTTACATCGTTTTTTCCTCAGTCCTGTGCTGCTGATGACTGTCATAGACCTGACATTGAGCGTGACTGACCAGTGGTTTAACTCAGTGCGGCCATACTGTAAAGCTGAATCCCTTATTCTGCAGTTTTTAATTTAGGAGGCAGTTATGTTATTGCGGAGAAATGACAGCCGTACTTGACTGGCCGACAAGTACACGTTTGAATTTTAAATATAATGAATGATCTGCACTACACACAGGCTTTGAAGAGGTTTTTTAAACATATTTTCTCCTTTTGTAGGCTATGACATCTAACTAAGCAATGTGCATATTTTACAGCTGCAGTATTTGTGTCACTAGAGTAATGCCTGTGTCAGCATTTCCACTGGAAGCCTATATTTCAGAGATTTGCAATTGGACTGTAAAATTTTCCTCCAGCCTCAGACTTGGCACACAGATAGATGAGAGAGTCTGAGCTGATCACCAGCTGGGTCAAGAGGGAATTCTTGCAAGACTTGGATTTTGTGTAGTCTGTGTGTTACTAGGACGTATCAGTTTTCCCTAAGGCAGTCTGTATCAGCCATGGTGAAAGGTGCCAAGTTTGAATCACTGATAAATTCGTATGTGGAGATTGCTGTTAAAGTTCCTCGACAGCAAAGTTGTTTTCAGAAAAGACGTGTCAGGAAGAAAGTCTGCATTTTCAGTTCTACGAGAATTCCCACATCTCTGTGTTGGCCTGAAGAAAAGTCCCTCCAGGCCACTTCCCTACAAAACTAGATGTGAAAATAGCCTTTTCTGTATCCAGAGGCAGCATTTAGGCACAGTACCTCTGTAGCAAAGAGGTGCATTGTTCCTAAGGGCAGTGTCAGTTTCCAACACAAGGTGAGCTCATCCCCAGACTCATCCTCAGGAACCTCAGCAGTGAGCTACTTGAATTTTGCAGATATTTAGGTCCAGGCTTTGGTCAGGATTGATTTTATTCTTATTTTGTAAGTACGAGTGAGTGGTTGCATCAGCGTTGTTTATGTAGAAACAGTAGTGTGACAAAGATAATAAAATACAGGTGAGGTACAGATTTTTAGATATCCAGCCCTACATTTTCCTGTGAAACATAATCTTGTGCTGTAAAATGTGTTGTTTTCTATGAGGTTTCTTCTGACTCGTTTGTATTTGTGACTGCTAGGGAAGGGTAAGGAGGCAGTGTCAGCGTTCTGTCTTGCAGAGGTGGGCAGTGTGGCAGTGCTCCTGCCATGCAGCTCAGTGCCTTCTGCTCAGGGCCCACTGCTGACCGACCATCCTTGCACCACAGTGGTCGCACGCATCAGAAGCACAGCTAGAGGAAAATGGAAATCAGACATGGCTGAGCACCACTTCTCAGAGTGCTTTCCAGAATTAACACTTCCATGTAATTGTTGACTTAACAGATAAAACGCGGGTGTCTCACAGATCAACACCTACCAACAGTATAGCAGTTTCTTACACAGCAGCAGTAGTACAGTGCTCTCTATACCAGTGGCATGTTAGACCCATGTGTTCTAGGCCAGGTATTCAAATAAAATGCCTAGAAGAGACAAAACTCATTCCCTCTAGTAATTTTAATTTTCCTTAGTGAGACACTGTGATGGTTAAGTGTACGTTGGTCTCAGTGTTACTAACGTATGGATTTTTGACACCTCTCTCACTCCATTTTTAAGGGATTGAGTCCTGGCTGTTACGACACTTACAATGCTGACATAGATTGCCAGTGGATCGATATCACAGATGTGAAACCTGGAAACTACATTCTGAAGGTAAGGACTTAGGGAAAGGAGAGTTGCTTTTTCTTTTTTTTTCCCCCTAAATACAAATCACGTGTGTATGTCCTTTTGAATGTAAAGTTGCCAACCGAGACACAGCACTCTGCTTTCTTCCCTTCAGGTCAGTGTAAACCCCAGTTATTTGGTACCTGAATCTGATTACTCCAACAACATAGTACGCTGTGATATACGCTATACTGGCCACCATGCATACGCCTCTGGCTGTACAATTTCACCGTGAGTATATTTCTTTTTGACTGTTCTGCGTTCATAGCACTGAAGTTGACATTCAGATGTATGGAGCTTAGAAATTTCGTAGCTTTAATGATCTAGCTTGTTAATTTGAAGTTCAGACGGTGCGTTTCAAAGGTCTCTTTTGGCAAGAAGGTTGGGAATCATTGCGTTGCTGTGATAACGGCATAACTTGAGAATCCTGACCTGTCGTAAATGAATGATTTGCATTACCTAGCATTAATTTAAAAATATATATATTATTTAGGCTAATCCTAAGTCAGAACTTTGCTTCTGAAGTCTTGTTACTGGGATATGTGACACTTGACAGTAGCTACTACTGGCTGGGCAGTCACTATGCCTGCTTCAAGTCCTTTGTACTTGCACTAAAATCTTTCTGTTCTCATTCAGTACCCACTTAGTGCATTCAAACAGAACTGCTGAGCAGTTAAATAGCTCTTAAAGCATTTTGTAGAATCCCACATGTGTGTATGTGAACGTTGGTGCTGTGGGTGCAGCGGCTGTCTTTCCTGAAGCGGCCATTCCAGACACACTGTGTTGTTGGCTCTTCAGAAGTTTAAACAGTGCTGCAGCTATGCTGGCACCATTTTTCCTCTGAGAAGGCAAATTCGCATTTAATTAGTGGTCTTGTAGATCTGCTGCAGCTTAGTAGCTGTGGAAGATTCACATGAAAAGCAATTGTTCTGTAACACAATCCTGAGCAGTTCCAGGTGCTGTGTTAGTTACACGTATACATGTATCAAATGGATTGGCTTGCATGGCATAAGAAATGGTGTGCTAACAGTGCATAGAGATTCATCTAAGAAAAATTCCAGAGCAATAATGAGCAATAAATGACAGCATAGTCTACTGCAACAGCATCAATGAAATAAACATAGTGTGAATATTGATCAGTCAGCCTTATGAATGTATTAGGAAACAGGTGATTAAGGGAGGCTAAAATGATAAACGTTTTTTTCAGTCCAGCAGGGAGGTCTGTATTTATAATCACACTTAGGTCATGAATGCAACAAGTTAAATGGCGTCAGCCTTTCTTTGTTCTCGTTGTATGGTGGTAGGGCTTGCAGGAAACTGTGACAGAGCAGGTGTCCTACAGAACAGGGTAATTAACGATGGACCAGTAGAAGGAGCTTTTAAAAGCATTTATGTGTAGCAGAGGTGGCTAACTGGTACTTCAGCAAAGACAGCTTCTTTCTATTCACTCACATTCCAGTGGAAGAGAAATCTGTGCTTTATTCCTTAACTTAATGTTGTTTCCTCGTCTCCTTTAGTAAATGTAATCAAGTAGACGTATTTGTGCTGGTGAGAAGACAAAATTCCTCCTGCCATTTTTGAGCTGCGCCTCCAAGCTGATGAAAGCACATTTAGCAGATTTGTTTGGTGTATTTTTTTTGCCATTTGCATAACACAGTTTCTTTTCCTTTAACAGATACTGAGAGAGATACAAGAAAATGGATGAGACGGTGCCAAATGTTTTGAACTGAAGTATCGTTATATAAATCTCCATAGGATGTAAACAGTATAGAAGCAAAACTACAGAACATACACAGCACACCCACACACGTCATGTGATTCTGAAGCACGTCGGCTGCTTCTCAGCAAAATCTGAAACTGGATTTTAAGCGTTTGAATTGGCATTACGTTTCTGACTATTGAAATGCGTGGATCTGGTGACTCACGCACAGATATTCCAAATTTTGAAATATTAACTCGTTCACAAAAAAAAGCCACGAGCATTTTTTAACTCCTGCAAATGTGGAGTTCAGGTGATGGTAGGTAGACTTCAGTCGGAATATTACTGGTGAATGAGTTGAGCACATTCCAAAAGGTAGCAAATCCTTCTGTAAAATGCAATAGGAAGTACTGATGCCCACTATCTCAGAAAGCACCAGAATGAAAAACTGCTTGAGAGTAACCCCGCTGTAACCATTCAAACAAAACTTGCTGGGACATGTTGATATGAATGAGAAAAGTATGTTCAGTTTTCAAGGGATATTAACATATAGCAGAGAAATACATATATCTATATCTATCTATCAGTTATACCCCCGCAAGAAAAGTTATGTTTACATTTTTAATGCGTTAGAAGTTTTACCATTTTCTTAAGTCAAAAGCAGATGGGGTTTTGAAAGAAACCTTTCATCCATAGAAACGAATTAAAGAACTTATCCACCTTTCTATGTTGAAGAGGTTTTTCAAGGTGGGGCTTTTAAAAGACTTCTGCACACGTAATGTGGATAGAAATGATTACCTGTCAAGAAGAGGGCTTGCAGAGATGATGAAGAGTCCCTGGTGTAGTCATCTGTGAGAAACAGTCCATTTGAACAGGTTAGCCATCAGGACAGTACAGGCAGTTAACTCGGATGGCACCACAAAATAAAAGCAGGTCAGAATCTTTAACATGGTATTTTCAGTGTGAGAAAGCCTAATGCCTACTTCCCCCTTAAGTACTGCATTTGGCTGTTAAAGTTTGTATCTCAGAATTCAACCGATGAAATTGAAAATACAGAGGGAGAACAAAAGCAAATACATTAAGCATCCTAACTTAGGCTGTTCAGGACCCAAACATTGTTAAGGGGAAAAACTTCCAGCCCACATCAAATTTTTTCACTGAACTTCTTACTGGTGCTGGGTACACCACCCCTCCTCCCATCCCCAGATGATTTTGCTTTTGCAGTGCACCCTGCTGTAAGCTACAGTAGCTGTGATTTTGTTTTTAAACTGTGAAGTAACATATCACAAGGGGATCTCGTGCTTTCTTTTGGAAGATTTCAGATCGTGTAAAATGAAGGATCTACTTTTGAAACCATGACCTGGAAGTACTGATCGGTATGGGTTATGTTTAAGCAGCAGTTCCAAATACCTAACGAAACGTGAAACCTCAGTATCACATATATATATATATTTTAAATACGTGCGTTAGTATAGTTGAAGAAGGGAAAAAATCTGAGGAATATGTAAGGTTTTTGATCACTGCTGAGAATACTTCGGACAGTATTTGGAAGTATTTTATGCAATGGAACCCTATGAGCTCTATTCGGAAGTTTTATCAATTGTCATGATAAGCGTTAAGGATCAACGTGTTCTTTGCTGCGTATATTTATTTCAGGACTATAAAGTACTTCCACCTTAATCATGACGAGGTTATGCTTGTACAGCGAGTTGGTATGCTGAAAAAGCATCTAAGAACCAACAACCCCGTTCTCACTGCCCAAAGTTTAAAGCGTGTCCTGACTGCAGTTTAGACTGCAGGTCCCTTTTTGTTTGTTCAGAGATCCATTCTAGCAATCAGTTACCACTGTGGGCCCCAAACAGGAGCGAAATTTGGAAACCAGATTTCTTAGGAAGCAATTTATTACGCGCGTCTGCAAAGCGAGGGCCTGATTCAAGTTCAGGCTTCTGAAATCTCAGCTCAAAGAGTTTTTAAGATTAAGGTTTAAGAGATGCAAATGCATTCACCTTTCTAGAAACTTAGGTCAGAATTGGGGTGAAAGTCCTGGCAGCAGCTTGTGCAATAGACAACACAAGCTACTACTGTAATGGAAGCTAAGCTGTGGTGGGCACAGACTGCTTCCTGGTAAGAGGTGGTGTGCTCTTACTTCATGGTGCTTGACACTGAATGTGGGATAAGAGAGTGCTAACTGGACACAGAGCAGCTGAGGAGTTTCTCCCTCAGTTTTCAAGGCAGTACCCTGCTTGCGTATCTATATCCAAACTACTTGCAGAACTCCGCTGAGATCAGCAAGAAGCCAGAGGAGCTTAAGCATCCTGTGTAGGTGGAGCATGTTGTAGTACTGGACTTGGACCTTTCAGTGGGAGTGGCCTGGTTCGGAAAGGTGCTGAACGCCATGATGAGTATTGGGGATATTGTGGTTACAGAGATGTAGCTCTTTTCCGTAGCAAAATGTTTTATTTGTTTTAAAGTGTATGTTAAGGAACGTGACAGTAATGTACAATAGCACAAACGTTGCCTAAGATAACATGAGCAATCTAGACAAGCAAGAGATTTTAGGATTAAAAAAAATGAAGAAATGTGACTTTAACTTACCCTATTTAACTACAGTTAATCGCAATGCAGTAGAAGAGTTGATCGTATAGCAAGTGTAGAAGCATTTCTCAATAGGGGAGTGCCAGCCAGTATCTTCAGTATCTTGGCTTTGCAGTTTTGACCCAGATATCTTAACTATTTTCATACTGGAATACATTTAAGAAATTACGTGCGTTTTTGTTGAGAACCATTTATAAGAAACAGTTTTGATGACATTTTATAAAGCAAATTCTGTTTTGGAACCCTTCCTACCAGGCGTTTGACAAGGAGTCACTGGGAGCAGTATCAGACAAACTGCAGAACCAAATCACTGCCGTGTAGTCCCAGATTTTCTTTGAGGTGTGAGAACATTACATGTATGTGTGAAGCAGTTGCCTCCCACATTTCAGGTCCCCAGATAGAAACTGCACATAAGGAACATACTGTGTACCAGGCTCACTACAGAAGGGGTTCGTTAAATGTTTTTTTTAATCCTGAAATGTATTTAGTATTTGGATACTTCCAGACAAAAACGTGACACAAATGACAGATTGGTCACCATCTGAACCAGCATATTGCGTAGATGTTTTTGTGTTGGTGAAAGTCTACTCGTTTTCTCTCTGCTCCAAAGTTTACTATGCAGCGTTGAATGGGTGCAAACACCAAACGTACCTTAGTCATTTGTGTGTTGTTTGTATTGTACTCATTCAAACCAGCAGGGTGAATTTCATAAATGAGACAACTAAAGGTGGTTTATCCTGTGTCTCACATTTATGCTGACATGGCATTTTTCATTTTCTCCAAATCCTAGAAGGTGCTGAAAGGTTTTAACTTGAATTAAAACCAAAGAGTATGTTATGGGGAGGTTTCTATTATGCAACTAACTGCTACAGATTCAGTGAAATGCCACTTGTTTTTGCAACTTTTTTGAAGTTTTCATTATTTCCTTCACTCTTCTTCCAAGAGTCTTGACTTCAGAAAAACTTTGCATCTTTATCTGATGAGTTCTTATTTATAATATTCAGACACTAGCTTTGTACTCTTTATTGCACTTTCATATTCTTGTGTTACATGCCCGTATTATGGTTGCAAGTTTATGTGAAAATGACTTGAATAAAATTTTTCAAGCGTTCCACTTGTCTGAGTGTGATAATTAGTGCAGGAGGTCACTGTGGGCCGTATCCAGCTGTAATGAGAAAGCCTCAGTCCAAGCTGTGTGTGCCTACGTGAACGAGAAAATGGGGAAGAGGCTGCTGCCTGGGAAAAGTATCGTGCCAAGCTAAAACAAGAAAGGAAAAGATGCAGCGATGACGACGACCTCTTGTGCTACACAAAAGCCTAATAAGTGAGGGCATAATAGGTTAAGATATGGCTCGTTTGGACATAGCCCTCGTTGATAACGTATTCCTTTACCAAATCAGCTGTCTCTGTAGGAACAGGAGCTCAGAAACCACTGTCGGAATTTCTGCATCAGAAACTTCACTCACATGGAAAAAATGTTTGAGCAGCCTGTAGTAGATAGTCAATGCAGTGCAACGCAGTGACTGAGCACACTGAGCACGCACGCACTCCAAAAACATTTTATCCTTTATTTACATTTTCTGAATACAAATCAACATCCTGCTGCCTCTGCGGTCTGTACGCTGAACTGCTGAAATATGCTGAATTATGAAACAACTCTGTTCCCTTCACTGGGGGATTAATGCAGAATGTGCCTAAAAACACTGAGATGTTCTTCCTAGCGTTGACTTCGGGCAAACGCAGACAAACATGATGTAATACCTTATGCAGTTCATAAAGTGAATGTAGACTTATTTAAGACAGAAATGCGGCAGTGTTTCTAGAGTGTAACAAAATGACTACAGTTAGAGCTAAGAGCTTCAAACTAGAAGCTCTTGCAAGCGCTATCTGTAGAGCGCAGAGCTCAGCGTGGATCTGACTCCATGTGGAAATGCAGTCAGAACAATGGCACGTCCAACTGCTGCGGCTGTCCTGAAAAGAAATACTGACAGATCGGAGCTTGTTTGAAGTGAAAACACCGTGCACCTAAAAGCACTCTACGAGTGCTTGACCGTACATACACAGAGTGAGAACATTTCTCCTGCAGCACGGTAATGGTGTGGGAAGCATGATTCTCCAGGATTCTTAATCTTGCAGTCACAGAATGAATTATCTATCTTTCCATGTCACTAGAAAAATAAATTGGTAATACTTCATGAGGTCGCTGCCTGAACGATGCTGCAAAGTAGGTTAGCATCATGTACATACTGAAAATCTTGCCATCGTGAAAAAAAAACGTTTTGAACTTTTATCTACAAGCTCCAGGCGTGTTCATCGAGTTTATCAGTTCATAAAAATCACCCAGTTGCATGTAAAAAGCATTATCAAGTCTCAGCCATCGGCACTCATTTGTACAGCGCTCAGCACATTCAGGCTGTGATCCAGGTGAGTCACCAAGCACCAGCTACAAGTGGTAATGGCCTATTAAAATCTGAGGCAATGCCAACAACCTAATCTCCCTCCTCTCATTCATGTTCAGCTTATCTTCTTCTATTTTTTTAAATAGGAGCTCAGAAGTTCAGTCCTGTTTCTGAAGAGGAAAAAAAAAGATGTTTTGATAAACTGGGTTTCCTTCAGGAAGAATTCTATGGGCACAAATTACAGCTGCAAGAATGTAGTAAGAAACTCGCCCAAATGCCAAGACAAATAAAAGCTCTTAGATCTCCTAGCACATGCAAAAAAGCACTTCAGAACATGTGCTCCTTAAAGACATTTGGTTTCAAACTATTTGCACTCCTTAACTTTCCAGTCTTTAAAGTGGATCAACTCTTCAAACATGATGCTCGTCTACTCAAAGGAAGACAATCCGTCCATGAAAAACTGTCTCAGAACTGATGACAGCAAACAAAAGAAATTCTTCTGGCCCTCCACTGGAACCAGAGAAGTCACATGTCAAACATTTGTTTGGAGTAGCATTTGACTAGGATTATTTACTCATTTATTTATTTTAGGCATTAAGGATCAGCATTTGCATCTGGAAAACTGGAAGAGTTTGCATGGGGCATGTCTTTTTCTACAAAAGATGATCCTTCCCTACAAAGGAACAATAAAAATGCTTTCTCATGTTCACGTTTTACTGCGATGCTTCTGGCTTTACGTTTGATGTCATTCAAGGTGGTACAGTAAAAATAACAGCAACAAAAAGCACTGGGAGATGGAAGGATATACGAATTTCCAGTTCTTCTCAGCATCAGTGCGACTGAGGAAGATAATACCACACTTACTGACAGCTGGCTAGAATACAGAAAAGAAAGCCTGAGCGGCAAAGACATACCTGGACAATAATAATCCAAGGGAACCACCGTGATATTTAGCCTACAACAACTGAACAGAGCAAGAGGATGGGCAGAAATATGTTTTAAGACAGGAAGTCTACAGGAGGGAGCGAGACAAAGTGGTGGTCACACTATGTTAAAAAAGCCTAACCTTGTTCCTCCCATTTGGCTGTAACATCATCGTAAATAGAATACACTGAGGAATTACACAGCAACTGCATTTTTACAAGCATCCAGTAGCTGCTTTAACCGACAGATGGTAGTCACTAAGGCACTGCTTGACTCACTCCTCCGAGTATTACATAATCACAAGGAGTTGATGAAGTTGGCAAGGTCCTCCGGAGGTCATCTGGGTCAACCCCTCTGTTCAAACAGGGCCACCTAGAGCGGCTTGCACAGGATCATGTCCAGATGGCTTCTGAGTATCTCTGAGGATGGAGACTCCATATCTTCTCTGGGCAATTTGTGCCAGTGTTGGACCCCTTTACAGTGACAAAATTGCTCTTTCTTTTGTACTGAGAAGAGTCCGGCTTGATCATCTTCCCCTCCCAGTAATTACAAACACTGGTAAGATCCTCCAAGCCTTCTACAGGCTGAACAGTCCCAGCTCTCAGCGACTCCCTGTATGTCAGATACTCCATTTCCTTTTATCATCTTTGAGACCTTTTGCTGGACTTTCTCCAGCGTGTCCACATCTTTTGTACTGCAAAGTGCACAACTCCCAGGGACTGGACCCACTTCAGATACAGCCTCACCCGTGCTGAACAGAGAGGAAAGATCACCTCTCCAAACTTGCTGCTCCTCCAAAAAGGAGTTGGATTTCTCTACCATTAGGATGCATTGCTGGCTCGTGGTCTGCTGGTACTCACCAGAAACCCGTGTCCTTTCCTGCAAGCAGCTTTCCATCCCATCTGCATCCAGCACAGCTACTGTACAGTGTTACTGCACTCCAGAGGCAGCGCTTTCCATTTCCCTTAATTAAGCTTCACAAAGTTTAAACTTTCCCTCTGACCGCTTCTCTAGCCTGTCCATGTCCATCTGAATGGCAGCAAAACCATCTGGTGGATAAGGCACTCCTCCCAGTTCTGTATCTGCACTCTGTCCTGCGATCCAGTTCATTAATGAAGGTGGTAAATACTATCGAGCCCAGTACTGAACCACTAGGTACCTCTCTTCAGTTATGCTGGCTTTCTGCTTTTCAAAACCTTTGGAGCTCAGCAGGTCAGCCAGTTTCTGATTCACCTTACTGTCAATTTACGCAGTCCATATTAACGCAGCTTGTCGATAAGGATATTATGGGAAAGAGCAACAAAAGCCTTATTAAAGTCAAGATAAACAACATCCACTGCTCTTCCCAACATCCCCTTCCCTATCCTAAGTGACATTCAAAGGGTTAACAAAAATTCTATGCTCACTGTCATGGGCACCTACTAAATCTATCAGGTTGCAGCTTAACGCGTAGGAAAAGGGATTGCTTCTTCACAGAGTTCGATACATAGGACAGACTTCTGCAAGAGATGAGAGGTGGCACAAGTTGACATGGATTTTACAGTAGACAAATCTGTAGAAGAGATATCTATTGAGGATTATTAAACACAATAAACTACCGTATCACAATAAGTCCCTGAGCTGCAACACCAGAAGACAGGTGAATCTTAGAATGATGTACCACTGCCTGCTCCCACTGTCCCTATACGTAAAGCATCCCTCTTTTTGACTTGTTTTGATTAAGCTGCAGAAAAAGTCCCTGAAGAAAAATACTAAAATAACTAAAGAATTTTGTCCAAAATACCTTTTTATATACTTTCTATTTGCTTAACTATCAACAATATCAAATAAGAAAGATGACTTCTAATCGTACAAGTGCAAGAAACGCAGACCACCCAGATACCATCTCCAGGGCAGGACTATTAAAGACACTCTTTCAGTAGCTCAAAGCAGCAATGTAATCAAAGAACAACAAGGATCACAATTTAACGGGCCAATATTTTATTGCTACCCAGAAGCTTTGATAACACGTGTATCAATAATTGGCTTTCATAGCTACCTGACACATTCATGAATTTGTAAAGTCTGCTCAAGTTTAAGAGATTTCTTTTCCTCACCGGAGATGTCATTTGATAATACAGACCCAGGATTACCACTTCGGTAGTGGTATTCTTACCTATTACCTTAGATCCAATCCCTCAAGCACTTAAAAGTACATTTTTACAAAAACAAAACTCTGGAGAATCTGTACTACATGGCACAGATGATGTTCTTAAAACCATTCAGTCATGGTAGGGCATATTCCATTAACAGTGGCATTATGAAATTAGAATTACCAAGACACCCAAACATGGCTTAACGGGCATAAACTCTTGAGAAATGTAAAGTATTATCTCAGTGAAGATTTCTACGTTGTTTTCTGTCCTTATCATCAAGAATTGTTCAAACTCCAGTTTTTACCAGCTACAAAAACATGGCAAGATGCAAACTTACAAAAACCATATTTTAGAATCTCGGTTTATATACAGTCTAGTCATCAAATTTAATCCTTTTGCCCTGGAATGCTGTAATTTGTGACATTTGTTCCCGACGCCTCCTGCTTGCTTCCCACGAAGGATGGAGAGGCTGCTCCAAACGCGGATTCTTACCGTCGTGTTTAAGAATGGAGGTTTTGGCAAACGGCTGCTTTTTGAGCCGTGGTTCCTTCTTAAGGAGAGCTGCGTAAGAAGCACAACATGAAACTTTAAGTACATCATGAAGCTTCATAAAAATATGCTAAAACAACCTCAGATTTGTAGACATTTTCAGTAGCTTATTAATTAGCCACGGGGTACTCATTCCTTTGAATGTTCACAGTGAGCTTTTCTCACCTTGCAGCCCCATCAGTTGTCACTTGGTAAGCTGCAGAATAGTGTAAGATTTACCACGACAGATCGTTCTGAAAATCTGTGCAGACAAACATTCACCACAGTCTTAACTTTTTTCTTCACCGTAAGTCAGTCAGGAGCTATGCAACATAATTCAGTGTGACTGAAAAGACCGCCCTGACTTAACAAATTCCTGTGGGGAATGAGATACTGTGTGCTACCACAGCTGATGGTGGTGACTATGTTGAAAAAGAGTGTTTTTGTAGCTGAGAATCTGCTGTATTAAATAGTCTCATTATGCTTTTTCTATCTGTGGTAGTTTCCATGGAAATAAATAAGAGGCATTACTTTCAGAGCAACATACATAGAAAAAAATAGGGAGAAATTAAAAATACCACTCACAAGATATACTGTATGTTAAATACTGTCATCTGTTTACCCTTACCTGTGCACAGGTAACATTAACTGCTCAAGGTAAACTCAGGCAGAAAAGCATTCTCCTGTATGTATCTGTCTTTATCCATTAATATGCAAAAATAGGAAATAGCAAGCAGAATTCACAGACCAAAGTGAAAAACAGAAAACCCAATAATTTTAGCAACAGCTGTCAAAATACATGCCACAGTATTGAAGCAAACAAACAAAAAAGAGCCTAGCAATATTAGATAGCAGAGGCAAGAAAATCTCAAGTTATCTTCGCTCCCGCTCCTGTACCAGGGTAAGTAACACATACCTGTCTGTCTGCTTGTGAGAGGCTGGTCCTTCATATTCCTGAAAGTAAAAATACAATTCAGCACTATTCAAGAAATTCCTAAGATGAAATACAAATGAAGAACTGCCTTCACTAAAACACTTGGGCAAGGACTTTTCAAGCACAACAGGTAAAAATCGTACACAGCTTTTACTCTTTGTTAATAAAGGAATAAAAAAAGAAGTACTTCATACTGATTTAATTTGTATACAGTATTAGGAATCCTAAATGTATGCCAGTGCTACTGTGAGTATCTCCATAATAATGTGAAAAATCTCTAAGTGTCAGGAAAGCACAAGGAGACTGCAGAGTAGTTTACATGAAGGCATTCTGAGCTGTAATTGACTGAAATTCTCCTTGTTTGGTAACTGCTACTAAAAATTTTAACAGCTGTCATTACTGGAAAGGAGGGCAGAGTGGGGAACAAAGCAAGAGGAAAAGCTTTACCCTCTGTTTTGGGATTTCTGATGGCGGGTAGACAAAGAAGTGCAGAACACTGATTCCAGCTTCCTTGCTTTTTCATGTGGCTTTCCTTCCATGATCAAATTTTGCACTGTCCCAGACACTGTACTCTTTTCTTCCTTCAATACGTTCTTTTGACGTGTATTCTTTTCCTTTACTGAAGAAAGATCATTAACTGCTGCTGTTTTCTTCTTTCTTTTTACTTTGCCAATGAAGAAATCATCATTGCTATCACTATCAGAATTTGATGTCTGGTTATAAAACCTCTCTTCAGTACTATCATCAAAGTACTCCTCCTCACTATGTTGTTCCAGGTCACTCTCATCCCTAATCGTTTGTTTCATTGCACTTAATTTGTTCGTGCTCACATTTTCTTTCCTTTTTTTACAGCCAAGTTTCATTCCTGTTTGAGTGACTGCTTGCTTTTCTGTTGACTGAGACAAACACTCTTTTGGAATTCTCTCCATCTCCATAATTTCCTGTTCAGGTTCACTCACAATAAGTTTATCAGCTCCTCCTACAGTTTCCATTTTCACGCTCATTTTTGTTCTGTCTTCAAATCCTTGCTGCTTTTGAACTAGTTTAAGAACTTGTCCATTCAAATTGCTGTTGGAATTTTGTGCTGATTTAGACTGAGCTTCTGACTTCTCTGCTGAAGGATTGGCTTTGGCTGGGTTCTGTCTTGCATCTTTAAAAGCTTTTACAGCAGCTACAAGAGGGGTGGAAGAAAAGTCATTTGTTACTGCTACACTTGAATTAAGCACACAAGCTATTTTAATGAAATAAAACATGTTTCTAAGTTAAATTTATTGCACTGAGTAAACAAATTTTGAACGTCTTTGTCAACCTTTCACTGAATAGGTGGGGCAAATAATACCTTCCAGTACAGCATCAACAAGTGAGGAAAACAATCTGAAACCATTACCGCCTAGACATGATGTTTTTTGAAACTGGGTTTAACTAGAGAAGCTTAAAAAAGTGACTTGCAAACCTGGTACGACAAGGGGAAGCAGTTTTAAACTAGAAGAGGGGAGGTTTAGGTTAGATGTTTGGTGTTAATTCATTACTCAGAGGGTTGTGAGGCACTGGAACTACTCAGAGAAGCTGTGGATGCTCCATCCCTGGAGGTGCCCAAGGCAGATTCAATGGGGCAGCCCGATCTGGTGGGTGGCAATCTGCCCATGGCAGAGGCTGGGGAGGGGGCTTTAAGGTCCCTTCCAACCAAGCCATTCTGTGATTTTGTGATATGACTCCATGGTTCTTTCAGCTACCTTTGAAAAGCCAGTTGTAATGCTTCTTCTTCCTTTGTACCTGCTCATTGCCAGTTCAGGCTATTTAATATGCCATATGGTGTACTGCCACATACGAACCCATGACTGCAAGCATATGGTACCTTGTTCACTGCTTGTCAAGTTGGTTACAGGGGCTGGCATACTTTCCCTTCAGTAGTTGTTGTTCGTAACAGGAACTAACATGAGCAAAGTGACACGTGGACAAGCTACTGAAGTCGAAACAAGTTAATATACTGTTTCATACCTTTAAGTTCAGCAATTTTGGGTTTCAAAAGGGGGTGTGTTGCCAGTCTTGCAATAGCTCGCTCATTTGCAGTGGACTTTGGCTATAAAAAATAAAATACATGAAATAAGCAGAATAACACTTACAGGATAGGTCTGTATCAGCCGTGCTACTATGCATATTAATGTGATTCTGGACTACTAAATGAACAAGAAGGAAAGGTTATGACATTGTGATATTCGGGTATTTCTTAGCTTTCCTATTTGTCATAATTCTGAGGAAAAATCTGATTGCACAAAAATTGTCAGAAACACAACAGACGCAGTTCTGCAACTTATCACGTCCTGAAGAGGCATAATACAATTTTCACTTTAAAGGAACTGATCACATATTTTATATTCCCTTTCTGGAATATACATTCTGGAATATTTTACATTCTGTTTCTTGTATGTGTAAAGCAAGTTGATGAACCCCTAGAAAAAAATCAGCCCTGTACTGGTAGAAGCTGTTCTGCGTGATGGAATAGAGCAGCTTGTAAGATGTACGGTTTGGATACCATTAACGTGGGGAAAATCACATAACAGGTATTGAAGTGTTATACACGAAATGTGATGTAGAGGCAAGGACAAACACCCTCAAATGTAATGTGGTAGGGATAACAGAATTACACAGACTGGTTCAAAGACCACGTATGATCTCAGTGCTTCAATCTGAAGAAAAAGGAGAGAAGCAGGAATTGCTTTCACTCTTGAATTCGTCTAGGACTCATCGGTACTAGCTATCATATTGTCAGGCTCTTGTCGTGACTGTGCTTCAAGAACAAAATGAGAGATATCTGGGACTTTTTAAAGCACAGCCTTGTCTTGGTTTTACCTGAGAGGGAAGGACTGTGGCGTACAGACAAGCTCACTAAGATTTCCTTATGGCTGCAGCAGAACTTGGAAGAAAAGAGAAAAAAGGCACCTTCTTCCTAGAGGTACAGTACGGATGTACTTTTGAACTGCCGTAACCGATGATCTGAGCTGTATGTCACAGGAAGTACTCACGGCAGAAGTCACCTCAACCAGTGGATGATGAGGCTAACAAAGAACTGGGCAAGTGCCCGGTGACCCTGGCTGAGCAGGCTGTGGCGTTTCAGCACAATGTGATGCCCCTCCTGGCCTGAGCCACCACTATGAGAGACGGAGCCCAGCCAATGGCTGAATGAACTCAAGGGACAGTTGATGGAGGCGGTTCACAGTCCAAGGGAATAAATAATATCTGCGTATACAGTCAGAGGGCAGCAGGCTGGGGGTAGCTGATAAGGATGTACTGAATAATTAATGTAGGATATGAGCGTGAGGTAAAAGTATGGAATAGGCAATGGGAGATTGTAACGGGTCAGTCCTGGGATGAAGTCAGCTTTCCCCATTTCCCCATTTCTGTAGTCAAAATTTGCGACTCAATCAGAGTTGACAACACACCGATGACTCTGTTATTGCTGAGCTGCGTCTGCACAGCATCAAGGCCTTCTTCATTTCTCTCTCAAGAGAAAGGCAGAAGAGGTTGGAAGGGAAAGACAGTTGGGAAGGCTGACAACCAATTTGCTAAAAGGATATTCCATGCTGTATTAAGCCATTTTCACCAACACAGGCTCAAGGAAAGGAGGAAGGGGGACATTTGTTTTTACTGCGCTGGTCTCCCCCAAGCAACTGCTAAATGTGTAGAAGTCCTGTTTTCTTGGCTGTGGCTGAAGTTCTGCTTGCTGTTGGGAAGTAGTGAATGAATTCCTTATTTTGTTTTGCTAACACACAATTTTGCTTCATTTATAAGCTATCTTTATCTCAACTCATGAGTTTTATCCCTTTTGTTCTTCTGAGTCTCCCTCATCCTGCTAGGCAGGAGGAGTGGAAGGGTGAGCAAGCAGCTGCTGAGTGCCTGGCTGCTGGCTGGGGTCCAATCATCACACAAACAGACACTACCCAGTCCATCAGCCATACATGTCTGCAGTATCCAATTTGTTTGATACACAAGTGTTCATCATAGAATCTTATAGCTTGTATGCACCTTTTCTTCCAGCAGTTATGCCACTTAATATGAATAGCTATGTATTCACTGAGTAGAGACATAGAGACACGTCATGCCAACCACTACAGCTGGAGAGTCATTTTCCGTGCTTCAGGTCTGAAGAAAACAGAGCAGATCCTGAAATTTGGAATCTTACATCTTCCTGCTAAGTTTCTTAATATAACAAAGGCAATACAGCTACAGCAGATCTACTGCTTCCAAGTATGGAAACATTTAATTGGTCTGCAAAATGTAAAGCTTGTTCCTCAACCAATTACAAGCAAATCTAACTTGCTGCAGCTCTATACACTCTTGTTTTGTCTGTTCAGATTTAAATTTGAAGTGCAGAGCATCTGCAAATCCTAGTGCCTTCCTCACCAAGTCCCTGCTAATATAGCATTATTGGTTCAGATAAAGATAAAATGGAAAAAGTATCTTTCCTGTAGACTGTCCGCAGCATTATGACAACTGGCCAGAGAAGTCGGGTGAAAAGATGAGTCCATTACCGAGGGTCAACGGCTGTGTTACTCTCAGGCTTACTCTCAGAGCTAGAAGAGCTCAGAGAACTTTGAGTCTGGGTTTTGATTCACATGTGACAGTGCTGCATGCTGCCACCAGATTCCTGGGACAGCAAGCTCACATTTCTGGAGATCAAAGAGTATTTTCTTTGGAGATTTTTGTCTAGCTGGAAAATGTATTTCTGAACTTAATTAATACACTTTTTCCCTCAGCTACTTCCTGTGGGTTTTGAAAGAATATACCATGAAGTTCAGAAAGCAGCAGCAGCTTCTGTGCAACATCTGGTGTCCTTTAATTCAAATATTTATAGAAAGGGTTTAAGCATATACATGCCAATGCCATATGGAATAACCACATTTTTTCCTTATAGCAAAATACTTCACAAATGCTACTCACACTGAGAGACAGCAGCCAACAAACATATAATATGACATTCACATTCTTAAAAAATCCCCATTTTTCTATTTTTTGGCACATCCAATGCTCAATTTATTTTTCCTCAACTATTTTCCAGTATATAAAGCCTCGGCAGAGAAAAAAACATAAAGTACCTACCGTATCTATAGCAAGAACATTCCCACTCCTCACCTCCCCTCACTATGTTTGCTTTTGTAAACACTTGCTTTCACTGGTTCCTGCTACTTCTTGTATTATTTTGTGCTGCTTAATTTTTTTCAGGCAAGACTTTCCATAGGAACGCTCTGCCTCATTCAATTTGCCACTGAGGCACAGCAGAATGAACACAGCAACTGAGCACTGAATAACCACACGTTTCGGTGGGAGGCTGCATGCTACCTACACAAGAATCTGAACTCCTCAGACTTTATCTTGGTAAGCGATGCATTATTTCTATATATAAAGATGCCTGCCATCACCACCACGCTACATTAAACTCTATAGGGATACTTGGCAGAATTAATTGCACTGATCTTTGTGTTTTTCAAACCTTAAAATTAAAAAAAGAAGCATAAGGAAGTGTTCCTCATCCCGAATGGCAGACGAGGCACAAACCTCCAACCATAACTTGCCAGTTACAACGTAATGAAGTAGGATATGTATAACTCACACCAACAAACACACAGGGGTACCCCACACAAGGGAGGCGACCTTTGTGAAATGTGGCAATGATTAAGGAAAGAATGGACATTAGAAGACTGTTAAATAAAAAACAGATTTATACTACAAGTTTTGAAACTTGCTGGACAGAGGTCAGGGAAAGTAAGGAACGACTCTGAAGGCTGGCAGCACTGGGTAAAAAGAAGCAGCTGGATGGGAATGTTGGGCAGAATTTGTGTGGGTAGCACCTGCCTCGTACAACGCAGGAAATGAAGTGATCCCATCTCCCTTGGTAGAGATGGGATCTGCTGCTGTTAAAAGCAATACCTTGCTAGCGTGCTTGAGATGGCAGACCTTCAAGAAGAATTAAACAGCCGAAACGTAAGATCAACTCGGGGACACTGACTTCTGATCACTGCTTCACTGTTATCACTCATCCTGTTCAAAATTCCTTTTGGTTTTACCCTGTGCTACAATTATAATAAAAAATAGAGAAGAGGCCATACTTTTATCTTTTAATTGATTTCTGTACAGGGAACTACAGGTAGCTTAAAACAAGATTAATACTAGAAGACTACTATCTAGAATTTCTACTAGGTCAAAGGACAGTGCTGACAGACAGGTGATGCCTGGTGGTCTTACATCTATTCCTGTAAATGGTTTGTCATGATATTTAGATGGAGACAGTCAGAGACCCTATGGATGAGCGTACAGTATACAGTACATTGCTAAACCTGTGACACAAAAAATGACCTTGAGGCATGTCCGACTGAGGTTTCTAAGTTAACTGGAAGTGCAGTCCGAAGCATAACGGCAGCCTGATCTCAGGAAAAAGAATAAAAGGAAAAGATAATGCTAACCAGCTCAAGCATAAAAAAATCCAAAGTTCTGGGCCAAAAGAAGATGTAATTGAAATACCCTTTGTAGCAGCTTAAAACAAGAACTTTCTCCCTCCTAAGAACAACAGAACTCCACATACTGCTCCCAGAGCTCTAACAAGTCACAGCTGTCTTTCACAACAGCAGAGGGAGTGTGGTTAGTGTAGAGTCACAGGGTGGCTGAAGGTGTTAGACCACAACTGCCATCCAAGTCCATCCCATGACTGCTTTGGATCACTGAGCAAAGTCATCTTCTGACTGAAATGCTGTTAATTCTCCCTCTTCCTTTATGCCTGTAAGAAATTTGATACGTGACTTGTGGCCATCAAATCAACTGAAGATTTTGGCAAGAGAAGCAACAGGACACCACTTGCGGTGGCCATGTTGTCCCACAGCCCCTGACAGCATGAGTTTGTGGCTGTGTCCCTACTTCATTGATAGCAGGATGGATCAGCTAGGGAAGGCAGGAAACACATCTTCACCAGGCAAGGCAAGGCAAGACTTCAAAAGAGAGTGACCCTCCTAAATACAGAAATAGCAGGGAACAATCACACACTATGCACGGGAGAGAAACATTAGCACTAAATACTGGACTGGAAAAAGATAGCCAGAGATTGTCAGATTTTATTCAGTTTTTACTCAGTTTCTACTCAATCCAGTCTTCCAAGTAACATCAAAATGATGGCACAGCTCTTCTGAAGTAGATACACGAGCTGAACAACAAGACAGGTGGGAAATTCTTATGGAAATTAATTCTATATGAATCTCACAAAATCATACAAGTTTCAAAGGTGGGTTTTTTGTTGTTTGTTTTGTTTTTTGGACTATGTACAGATTAGCTTCCACCTGAAGATAAAGTATATGTACTCACAGATCTAAAGCCTTTGGAAAAACCACAGTAAACTAATGTCTTGTAGTGGAACAACAGGACAAAAATCAAACAACTTCTCTTAAAACATCCCTCCTTGACGTCTTGTTTGTTATTCTTTTTACCACTGGTCACAGTTTATATTGGCTAGCATGATTTTCTGTTATTGCTGTAATTTAACCATAAAAGTATTTGGAGATTTATTTTTCTTGCAAGCACCACGAGACATGAATACTCATGGCAACACATGGTACCCTGGACAATCCTCGCTCAGCTGCAAACCACACACAGTAAAAGTGAGGGGTCTGGAGAATCCAGCTGAACTTGCATTGATGCCAGGAGAACTGACTGTCAGCTCACCACTGACATCTACAAACTTCTGAATCCAGCTTTGGGGAGAAGCATCAAGGCCTCCTAACTAGTGCTGAGCTGCTGATGCTGCCCTAGCTACTTTTGTATTTCTGAATCAAAGTTATTACTTTCCCCCTAATCTGCTCATTTAGATTTACCTATATCCAATTTAGCTTGTTTCTTCCTTCCTACTAAAAGGAGAACAGAGCATAAACTCGTCTCTATCATCATGACACTATGTAAAATATGAGTAAGATATGGCAGGAACTCAAACAAAAGTAGATTCCCAGATGTTCTTTGCCTGCTTTGGCAGGGGTGTTGGACTCGATGATCTCTAGAGGTCCCTTCCAGCCCCTACAATTCTGTGATCCTGCCATATGCATGTTAGAAGAACTACAATCCAAGCGTTGAACAAAGTCTGATAGCCCTTTAAGAAGCCCAATGCAGCACTTTGCAAGTGTTTCAAGATTAAATATATGTGGAGTTCAGAAGTCAATAGCATTCCTCTGGATTAAGCTGTCACAACTAATTTAGCTAATTGTACAGCTGTGAGGTAAACGCGTATTTTTTCACACTGGGAAATGGTCAAAAAGAAATAGTACTTAATCCCCGCTGTAATCTACGGCAGAGCTGGGAATGAACCCCAGACCTGCCCAAACAGGTATTTAATCTACAACTAATTCTTCTTCTCTTTATGAGAACTCCTATGATTGCTTCAATAAAGAGAAGTCAGAACAAGAAATCCACAATAAAACAGGCATGGACTCTTAATTATCCCCTCATGGTGAACAGGTGTAGGCTCTAGCTGTAGGCTGAAATGGCAAGGCCGTAGGAAAACTCAGATACTACTAGCTCTGATACACCTCTTACAAGGCTGAGAAGAATGTGTGTATAATCCTATAAATCTGGCCTACCGCACCTACAATAAACAAGTTTTTGAAGGAAAAAAAGCCAATTTCTAAAGATAATGAAACAGGTCTCAAAGCTAGTACTGCGTCAACTCCTTTCCCCACATCCTCCAATGACGGCAGTCCAACTCACTGCTGGGCACACAGCGCAGTAACACATGCCAAGGAGAAGAAAAAGAATCAATAATGATGAGGAACTAAAGTGGAAAGTAAAATACGAAATAGCCTGACACAAAAAAATGTACTTTTCAGGGGGAACATGAACAGAGTGAGTTGTGGATAAGAGGCGGTAGCTGTGAGCAATACAAAGAGAAAAGTCGCTGCAGCAAAATTCATACAGACTTCTTCAGATAATATAATGAAATTCAGAGGAAAGTTCACATACTAATTAATTTGATGATATTGTATATCAGATCTGAAGCCACAAATGTCCTTTTCAGAAAAGTGAAGTATACTGAAATGCTGACAAATCATTTGCTTGTAGCTGAGCTGCTAGAATGAGAGCCCAGAGGCTTAAAGCAGACAGTTAACTAATTCTCAACAGAGAGTTAAGCTGGCCAGTCATCTCAAAATGAAAGGTGAAACAAGTGACATATATATCTATATACATGGCAAGTCCAAAGAGGCACAGTGCAGATGGCAGCAAATACATTGGCAAGGTACGAGTATGAGCTCCACGTTATTAGAACTACTT
This sequence comes from Pavo muticus, assembly GCA_016647715.1. Lineage (NCBI taxonomy): Eukaryota > Metazoa > Chordata > Aves > Galliformes > Phasianidae > Pavo > Pavo muticus. Next base: position 634,531 of record JACDJE010000278.1, read on the forward strand.
AATGGGCCAAGAAGATAACAGTATTCAGCCTTGGATGACTCTTAACTTTCAGAATCGAGATAACCACCGGTCTCCTTACAAAGTCAGTTTGGAGACAACTTCTGCACAGAGCTTACAGAGGTATAATCCTAAGACACCCTTTCAATATTCCATAATAAAATAGAAGCTCAAACCTCAAAGCATCTTGTCAGCTGCAGCCTGAAAAAGCAGCATGTATGTAAGCAGTACATAGGAGAGTTCATAACAAAGAATCTCTGGAGAAAGCAGACACTGCTGAGAACTTCAAATTTTAAAACATACAAAATTAGAAGTTGAAACCAAGCCCCAAATTGTTTGCGCTTCAGATAACATCTGATGATGATGTAAAAGAATTACTCCTGTAGAAAATCCTCACCTTGCTCAGACTTTCACAAATAGAAGCATTACCACCGGGGAGCTCGGAATTACCTAACTAGAAATTGTCAGTCCAGCATCCTCAGATAAGACTTGAAGGAGACATGTATTTATGTCCATAGCCATCACTGAGGACAGGAACTACTGACAGCTAGGGATTTGGAGGTGTAGAAGACTTAAAGACCTCATACATACTTCACATATTAACCAGGAGTAGGCCGTACTAGTTACTGTATGCTATTTAAAACAAGATAGAGTCTCTTTGCATCTCACATTGAAATCTTTGTGTACAACTGAAAACAGGTTTCTTTCAATCTAAATGTTTTTCAGCCACTTTCTGAAAAAAAGGCAGTGGAAGCACAAATTCAGTTCACTGAAAAGCTATTAAACATCTGAGATAAACATACCGATCCCTTAGTACCAAAATGTAGATTTTCTATCATTCAGTCTACTGAGGGAGTATACGCATTCAGAACTTACTCTATTCATAATCACATACCAGATACACAGGGAAGCCCTGATACTATTTGAGAGTATCAGCAGATGATGAATGCAAAACAAATGCAAATCCTCAACAGTCCTTTTTTCTAGCAGCCATTTCACCACATGGCACGCAGAATAATCACTTCCATGCTTGCAGGCTCGACTGTCTTTAAGGTCATTGCATTACTGCTACTTTGGCAAAAAAGTACTTTCCGGCTGTGTAGTCACTCAACCCTTTCAATCAGCATGCAATTATTTGTGTTCCAGAACAAAGAAAAACTAGGCCAGCAGCCCTCAAAGGTAACGCTATTATACGTTCAGTAAGCTACTAGTTACATCACATTTCCCATACATACTCACAATCTTGCCATTGAGGAGCAGTACACTGTAAACCTATGTTTTCATTTTACCTCACTGAGATTTTAAATGTAGCTATTCACTTCATGTTATCAGTCCCTATAATCGAGCAGCTTCTTTAAACGGAATTCCAATAGCTCAAGACAATCTCGTTTTTCCATTTCTACTGTTCGAGTTCAAAAATTTCAAGTAGTGCCTTCAGCACTTGTCACAGAATTCTCCAGTGTTGCAGACTCGTGTTGAGCTGAAAGAATCCTCCTGATTCCGTAACTTCTCTCGTTATTTCTCAAATTCTAACTTTGTTCTAATTTTGCCGTGCGATTCTGAGTTACTCTCCAAAGCATATAACACAGAAAGAGCTTTTCCGTTTGTAATATGTGATTAGCCGTCAGTCTTTAACATAAGTAATTACAATTATTTACATAACACTAAACACATTTTAACACAGTAAATTCCATAAGCAACAGGAATAATGAAAGAATCCAGCTCACGTGTGTTGTACCTTACATCCTCTCGCTTACCTTCTGTGCCAACTCCATGGTGTTTCTTAAAGCAAGACTGAAAGGCACTGAAATTTCTCTGTCACGAGGAACACTTCCCTCACTGATAGCAACACTGATTGGGATTTCTGCTACTCACATGAGAACTGTCACACATACAAATGGAACTACACCCTCCTAACAGCATCTCCATCAACACTGGCTGAAGTTGATCAGTGGGTCCCAATATCTAGAGAATTAGCAGGCTAATGGCAAGGCAGGGCTTCCTCGCTGGTGGAGCCCATCTCTACCCTTTCGTGTGGGTTAACTTTAAAACTGATCACTTTCCCGATGAATCCATAAAGAACGCAATTTTGAGACTGTCTTTAGTAATCAAATTAATTAAGGGTAAGTGAAATCTCTCACCATTACCAGCTATAGACTTGTGGTTTCTATATTCTGATTTATCACTTTCTGCTATCATCATTCTAACTGGAAGCTGTAGGACGCTACTAGCACCAAACTTTTATTACAGAGGTGACTATCAATCATGCAACCTGTGAGAGTTTCTCTTTTCCTGTCACACTTTTATGCAGTTACACTGAAAACACAGTTGTTCACTACACAGCGCCACTCTCATGCACACACATCCTGCCTCATTATCCTTTTAAAGGTGGCACCTTTCATTAATTATCTTGAAGACTGGTTAAACGAAAATACCAACCGTATCTGTGATGATGTTGGATGTCAGGCATTCCATGATCACCCATTATTTTCCTAGGCTTCAGGGACTGGTGTGGAAGCATTTATAGTGCATACTCTCTCTCTGTAGTGTAGTACTGGAGATGCTAACCAACTGGTACTGTAGGCAGCCCGATTTGCCTTCATTATTCACTGCATTGAGCTGCTCCCTCCTCGGCCTTCAAGAGAGATTCTGAAAAACTGTCAGAACCCCCTGCGGATCACATGCCTGTGAACCAGATGCTCTTCTATGAATGTAGCTTTTTTTTTTATTCCTTTATGAAGACTTTCAGTGCCAGCAGCCTGGTTCAGTTTTAATTAGCATGTCAGCTCATCTTTCCCATCCTGTCTCCTCTCGTGTCTGAAGGTTCCTCAGTTCCTCTGACACCTAAATCTCTCCTTTCTATGCCACTGTCTCATGCATGCTCTGAGGTTCTGGATCTCTGCCTGCCTCTTGGGCATTCTATGCGTGCCTGAAAACTATTTCTGAAAATTATATCATGGAAATTCTGACATCACTAAATTGACGTTCTTTTATTTGGTATCAAACCCACCACACTTTGAGAACCTCTTGTTACAATACTTTCTTTCTTCCCTTTTCTTCAAGAAAAACATAAAAACAAGACTAGTTCAAATATTTTACTCTACTGTTCCCATTACGGCTTATGCCCCATAAAAAAATTATGCACGTAACTTAAATATTCATTTAAAGTAAGAACAAAAGTTCAGAGTTGCATGTGCTTTTACATACACGGTGTCATATTCTGGCAATGAAAAAATGCAGCTGCATGTATACAAAGCTGTATGCATCGAATCATCACTATCACAGGAATATCTGAGCTGGAAACACTGCGCTTCCCCACCCACGTGTCTGTCCATTTATGCTCTTGTAAGTGTGTTCGTTGTGACTAAACTACCTGGATGATAAAAGCCAAACACTGCTTAGAAAAATGTGAACTGACTGCTCTCTGATTTCTGCTGACAACAATATGCCCATCCGCATTCTGCTCTGACATGCCAAATGGTTGAAATAAGCCAATTCCAATCAAAAGCAATCACTTTTGAGACTGAGCCTTTCCTAAAGTTCACATCTTAATAGATCCTTGGCTTAGTAAAGTAAAATTTGACAGAAGGCAGCTTTTTCATGTCAGGAGTGTAGTGCCTCACAATGAGAAACTGCCAAAGCTGCTATTGTTTTATTTCAATACAGAACACTAAAAATATTGCCTTGAGAGAGGACAAGATCCAGGCTGTAACTAAACTGAGATCACTGCACGTGCTGCTCTGGTGTAGAATGTAATGCCAATTTTGTCTAGTCTATCTCCTTACCCTCAGTGGTGACCCTACTGCGGCAAGCAGGTGGCAGCCTAGTTTGAATGGGAAGGGGCTAATGGAGAAGACAGAAATGAGCACAGAGAAAGCACGGTAAAGAACTAGTGGGCAAAAGAATGGCTAACCAGGTTTGGGAAGGAAAGGGACAGAATGTGGCATAAATTGCAGACTGAATTCTCCCACGGGGCATCTGGGAAGAGATTGGCACTGGCTGGGCTAACAGGCAGAAGGAGAATTAGTGGAGAAGTCAGTGGGAAAGAGTGGAGAGATTTGTTAAAAAAAACAGAGTTTTGTACTGAGGAAACTTTGGCTGCAGCCATATCAGTGGGTCCTAGGCCCCCAAACAAAGAAGCTTACACAACGCTAAGCATTTCATTTATATAAAAAATGAAATTCATATACTATGAATACATTTATGTGAATAATATTTATATGTATAATGATATAAACATAGTTATATACATGTTATTGTCTCTCTATACATACGGAAGTCATGCCAAACAGCTCACAGTTCAAGAAATTGAATTTGGAAGATGAGAAGCCTTGAGAGAAAAACGAAAAACAGAACACTAATAACCAATAATCACTCACACAGAGAAAGCACTTACGCCTGAATGTGATATTCATCACTGAATGCAAAATTCTACATCAGTATTGTTCGAAAGACCACAGACATTCCTGTTTAAAGTTAACATCTGGTGTTTGACATGGAAAACTCTCAGGAAACAGTGGTTTCATACATTCAGTGCAACTTCCATTCAGATGGAATCAAAATGCTGGAGACAGAAGGAATCCAGCACTGCAACATTGATTCCCAGCATCAATCCAGTTCTATTAAGCAGTGTTAAATCATTGCAACACACTGCCAAGAAACAAATGATGTTGGCAGATGCAACTGTTACATAAAGAAATCAGTAACAGTTATGCAAATCACTGTCTTTACTTCCATACTGAAATAAGAAAGGACCTGGAACATAATGCCTAAGGTGGAGAAGTATTGTTTTACTACTCAGCATAAACACTGCTGAGGAATGGAACCATCCTCAGAGGCACGAGGTATTCATTCTAAAGTAAAAACGGGTAACAACGATTCTGGGTTCCTAAAACCGTTTTGAAGTTGACCATATTGTTACTTAAAAGCAATGACGAAAAAGAGAGAGGTATTGTCAGATGATCATTAAGTCTTCCTAAGCAGATTAAACCATCATTAATTTACTCCTATTATAATTACACATTGATTGTCTATGCACAATTTCTGATTTCAAGAGTGCTAACAACCAGAATTCAGTTTTTGGGGTTTTTTAAAATGTTCATGGTTCCCTCAAGAACAGCAGCTGTTTTCCTGCAAGGTTGCCAAAATCAAACCACAAAACAGCTAAGTGCAGAGAATTAATGATAAGTGTATTGCAGAAAGCCGATGAGCCATCACATCAGTATTACACAAACGACTGATTCATACAGTAGTCCTTTCTCTATGGTTTATGGATTGCAAGCAAAATATTTTCATAAGCAAAGAATGTTAAAAATCCACATAAGTAATTATCTAGTTATGCTGCTGTTAAAGGCACTAGCACCAGCAACAGTTTTATATCAATAAATGAATCTATCCTAATCAGACTGTTTTTGTAGCCAGTAGA
>JACDJE010000278.1:640891-683196 GCA_016647715.1 Pavo muticus
AGGTCTCCCCTGAGCCTCCTCTTCTCCAGACTGAACAATCCCAGCTCCCTCAGCCGCTCCTCATAAGCCCTGTGCTCCAGACCCCTCACCAGTTTTGTTGCCCTTCTCTGGACTCGTTCCAGGGCCTCAATGTCTTTCTTGTAGTGAGGGGCCCAAAACTGAACACAGTACTCGAGGTGCGGCCTCACCAGTGCTGAGTACAGGGGGAGAACCTCATGCTTCAAGTAAGTACTTAGCGATCGTGATGCTGTAAACTGTTTAATACCTCTAATATCACAGCCTTCCATAAAATGCTTTCAACAGACTGCGTTTTCATGGTAAATCTACGAAGAAGAACACAAAGCAATACAAGGTCTGTGACTACCCTGTCCTTACTCTTTTTTGGTTGCTGATGAGACATATGTTGTGGGGTGGGACACAAATTAATATAGGCCATGGATATTAAATTCACTCACCTTCAAAATAACATCCCAAACATTAACTGTAGCATTACAGACTTGAAGTATCCATTAAAATATCTACACCAAGACATCACTGATGTCATTCTTGCATAATCATCTTAAGTACAGTATTCTCATCAGGCAACCTAGACTTTCAGTGATCAAAATCATACCACCATGCTGCTCAGTTGAGTTCTGGCATATCTGCCTACGGCCATGCATAAGGTGCCTGTTCTATGAGGGCTGCTGTTTTAAGATGCTGGTTCACTACATCAGAGGCAGATGTTGGTGATATGGCAGCAGACGTTGAACCTCCTCACCAGTATTCCATTACATTTTATTTCTGTGTGATAGATGGCAGCAGAGAGGCAGTCTGACAGAATGAATGGCTTCTGATGTAGACGCGCAGATGAAACAAAGGTGTGGCCTTTGTCTGCTCCCAAACTTGTAATGAACAACTTTTTTGGCATTAGCTTCAGGAGCACAATACTAACGAACTAAGGCCTCCAGACCAGTTCAGGGACACATGCTACAATAACCACGTTAGAATGCCACACAGATGGAAATCTGTTTAAAAAATTAGACAGCAGATCTGCCACGTGTTCTTCAACATTAATGACTGGCAAACGTGTTTGTTGCAGGCAGCACAGAACTGCATGCAGAACCTGTACAAAAGCTCAGTGAAAACCTAGAGAATAAAGGCTCCATTTTCAACAGCTGTGACTAAGCACCAACAATAAAGTCCAGCTGCATCACATGGCAACATTTAATACAGACTTCACAGCAGAGTTTACCATCTGTTAATAGCAGTAGTGCCAGCTGCAACAGTATTAAAAATGGATGTAAAGAGTTTCAGCAGAGGTGCACGAAGGACAGCTCACCCACTGCCTCTTCTCTTATATTAATGTGGTAAGCCCTGTGACATTTTTTATAAATTTTATAAATGAAATCCAGAAAACGTCTTTTTAAATAGAAAAGTATGCCTATCTTATGCCGAAAAAAATATGGGGAAAAATAGTAATAGAACATAAAATCTCGGCGGGCAGAAAGAATTAAACAAATATCTTGACTACACATCCACTATGCAGAACTAATATTCAGCATTCCAGAGTGAATTAAAAGCAGATTGCCTTTTATCAGTGAAAACAAACCTATTTGGAAAATGAAAACAGCCACAGGATGTTTTGCTTCAAATATTTCAAAACTCAAGTTAATGAAAAGGTAAACAGTATGGCCAACATTTCATGTGATCTACAGAATACTCCTAGAGATGGGTTTTTTTTTCCCAAATGTTATTATTAATAACTAACTGTGGGAAAAGATAAAACAATACATTGACATATTAACTTTTATTAAAGCACACAAAAGATACTCCTTTTAGCAGTGGGTATGCTATGGCCAGCCAGTGGTTTCGGTGGCTCAGCTACCACTTGTTAAGAGAACTACAACAGCAGGGTTAAGCTGTTGTTTTAAAACAGCATCGGAACTCATCCTAACACTTGTTGGCTTTTTTTTAAACAAAACTCATTCAATATAATGGGTGAGATTAAGTCTTTCATACCACTGTAAAACCCCACTAGCAGCAGAAAGTGACGCATATAAGAATTCTAAAAAACAAAGCAAGTCCATCAAGACACCTGCATTATATGCTGTCATGCATTACAGCAAAACAAAAGCCAATTTTAATTAAATTTGGAAAATATACAGTCAGCCATGACTATGAAAACAAGAATCCTATTATCTAGGAGAAATACCCAGGGCTAGGAGAATTTCATAGCCTTCTCCTATCCTTTGCCATCCCCTGCTTGTATTTGAAGAAATTCTAGGAAAAGAAATGGATAGACAAATGGTAAGATGATCGATACTCCTCCTCGTATTCTTGGCAAGTGAAGCAGAATTGTCCTCTTAGACAACGCAATTCCAAACATATAAACCCATGCACTCCTTCAAAACAACTGATTCAAGTATTTCATTTTGGGGCTTCTATACTTCTCGAGAATGCAATCAGAACAAGGCTGATGCGCTGAACATATGGCAGATGGCAGCAGAGGGGCAGAATGGTGTCCACCAATATCTGCCACTGATGTCACGGGCCAAGAGAATAAAACAGGAGGTATTACTTTCGGAACAGCTGTCATACATCAATAAGATCCAACTTGTGACCTCTCTAGTATACTAATTTCATTTTGCTTCAGTGACATCCTGCTGCATTCTGTGCTGATAACTGAGCTGCATCATACGCAGCCATGCTTTGATAGAGTGTAATTACATTCTAAACTAGTGATATCATCATATGAGGAAATGATCAAACACTACATTAAAACTTTGACTGTGTATGATGTACTTTTCAGATCTCAGACTCTCCACAGTCCTCAGCTACCCATCCAGAGGAATTTAGGAGGATTCGGAGGAAAACCTACTGTTTGTTTTACTGATATTTTTGATTTGGAGTTGCTTAGTAAGACATTGCTGCAGCAAATCACTTAAAAGGCTACTTTTTTCTGCTCTTTCCAATGTCTTCATTTCATCCCTCATGGTTATCACTAGTTAGTTAATATTTAGTCAGTGGACATCAGGAGAAACACTGTGCTGAAATGGCTGTGTTAAAATTTCACCTTTATTTCAGGCTAGTATTCCTTTCACATGGATAAACTTCTCTCTGCCTCTCAAGTATTCAGGGCCTATTTTCAACTGCTGTTGAAAGCTCAGATTATTTACATTAACTAATCCATGTAAATGTACTAGAAAACATGACAAACCTATTTATAAAGACTATGCTTCCTGGTAGGCAATTCCTGTTGCTAGATGTTCGCCCACCAGCCTTAACGAAAAGCCTCTCATGCTAAAATAACTATGCAATTTTTTGCAGACATGTCCTATTGGAGTGATGTCTTTAGAAACAGAAGAAGGATTTACAGTTAAGATCCAATATAACATACATCACACACTGTGAAATGCAGATAATCCCACTCGCATACACGCATAAGGTAAATACATCATCGTAAGGGGCTCGTGTATTTTCTCACACTCATAGAGATAGAGCAACAAAACCAGCAAACCTTACCTTTCTGCAGACACTTTCAAAATTAACTTCTTTCCTAAGTGCAAGCCTGGTAACTTGGTCTGGCTTTATTTCCTGTGGATGAAAGACATATTTATTCTTTTCATGATTAGACTTTACTATTATTTCCTAAGGCTTATCTTCCTTATAAGCACTATAATTTCACGGTGTCTCCCACTGATTTCTTAAAGGAAGAATATCAGTTGTTTTACATAAAAATTTTTTATGTTTATGCAAATAATGTATTTTCTTATTGGCATACACAAATATATTGGGTTAAGGCCGTGAAACTGAAGCTGAAAAGTAAAACAACAACCAAAGAAAAGAACAAAGAGCCCTCCCTTCTCCCTTTTGTGAAGATAATGAGGATGCAATTTTCATTCCCAGCCTTAAGAATTTCCATTAGCAGCGGAATGAAAATCCTGTGCAACTGGAGTTGGTTAGAAGTCGTATATTTCATGGAACACACACCTCTGACAGATTTTTCATTACTTTAACATACATATTGTATACAAACTGCATTATGAAATGATCTGTTAACCTGATCGGTAAAATACAGTAAGTATTGGCCTTTTCTTCCTAGGTCACTGCATCTAATAAATCATGTAACACACCAGTTGTTTGCCAGATGGTGACTTTAAAAGCAGTTTAACTGCTGTTACACAGAGCCCAAATAACTTCCACGTATTCATAGTTCTGAAAACTTTGTAGAAAGACAGCTAGTTATTCTGATAGTTGTTGTCTAGATCTAGTCTGTATCACAATGCTGCTGGTTTCAACTTGAAGAAAATAATCTGCATGCTGAATTTCTGAAACTGCACGGAAGTATATGCCCTAAGTCAAATTTACAGTAAACTGCAACACTTGTGGTCAATTAAGATATTTCTGCCAATGTCTGTTAATGTTAGAAGAGCTTCCTCATGCTGAGATCTAAAGGTCTGCAAATTCGTCTCCCATAGGTACTGGTGGAAGCCCAACCACTTGGCACACAAAACCCAGACTGGAAAAACACTGGTGAATGTAGGAAACAATCCTACACTGGCAGATGGACAGACCGGATGACCTAATAGAATCTAGAGATGGAAAAGACCTATGATTCAGTTTTCCATGACTTTCAAAAGTGTTTTATAGATGGTGAAACTAGGACACAGTGGTTAAGTGACATGCTTATATTCAGAGTTGGCTGGAAGTTATGAATGAAGACCTGGAACCCAAAACTGTTCATTAAATCCAGGTGTTTCTTTATATTAAAAAGAATCTATCTAATAATTGGTATGATCTTCATTCTACCTCCCCCCACACAGGAAAAATGTGCCTGTTTTTTGTTTTTTAGGGATTTAAATACAGCATTCTATTTTTAAGGGAAGCGAGATAAGCTTCAGCCATACCTGCAGTCCCTCACCCCAGTCCCACCAGCAGCTGTGGGCCAGACATGTGCTATCCCCACTCTCACTGCAGCTGGCTGCTGGAACACATGCTGTCCCTTGCTCCAGTGGCTGGAGCAGAAACCTTCAGCTGCTCTCTGCATCAGTGGCAGAGCCTTGGGGTCCTACACCCTGGTCTGACTCCATTTGCTGGCCCTGTATCTACTCATGGTTGTCCCAGCAGTAGCTGCTACTGCTGTGCTTCATGCTGCGCCTTGACACCCATTATCCACCTGCACAAAAGTGTCTGCCAGCTATGGCACTGGTGTAATCGGTGCTGGCCATAGCCAGATAGCAGATTCTATTATAAATCTAGGGTTTCATCTCTTTCCTACAAGAGGAAAGGCACTCAGCAGGCAGGGGAGGTGGAACTTTCAATGGTTGTTTTTTCATCATCCCTCAAGAGGATGATGGGTAGGCAAGAGATAACAGGCTGACTCCAGACTGTGTTCCATCTCACCATCCATCATGAAGCCCCTTAAGAGACAAGGATACGTGCAGGGGAGGGATCTGCAGGCCAATGCACACAATATGAAGCACAGTGGCACTCTCACCTCCCTGGTGCTCAAGCCATGATAGCAGCCTCCACAGGGGCAGCAACAACAGGCCCCCTAAATGCGTCTGTCAGTCAGCTGGACCTTGTTATGGCTGCAGAAGATGACTAGGCCTTAACCTGAGATTAAGCTGAATAAAAACGATGTGAAAGTTATGTGAAAAACAGACAAACTTCAGAGAAGGCCAGAGAGGAGTTCTGGGGGTCTCCAGGGGAGGAAATCTTACACTGCTGATGGTACATATGTAGACGTCCCAGCAACAGCACATAAAGTCACATCTATCTACAAAGTCACATCAAAATAACCAAATTTGGGTGCGGTACAACAAAACTGGCAGCAATGGGAAAAACAAATTACGGGCGGGCAAATACTAGACTGGGACAGAAAAAGGGATAGCCACAGGCAAGGAAAGACTGGACTGTGAAATGGGCAGATGGGACAACGCAGCACGCAGCCAGACAGCTGAGCACCGCTGTGGGGCAGCCCTGCTGCTGCACATCCAGCACTGCAGGCAGCCATTTCACCCTACTGCCTATGGAAAGGTAACAAAGGCTGTTCTTCTGTTTTGAGGTGGTTGGTTTTTTTCAGCAATGTAGTTATTTAAATAAACCGGAACTGTCTTACATAGGAAAACAAGACCATACTGTGCAGAAGCATGTCAAGTACAAATGGCGTACCAACACTGGTAATGGTTACTCAGAATACTCTTTATCAAAGAGATAATGAGAAAGATACATCCTTTAACCTAAAGCAAGTGGAAATGTGATTTACAGAGTAGCCAGGGAGGACAGAAAAAAACTCCAGCCTTGTCATATGAGGCTTTGACACAACTCAGAAATGCAACATTATTCACACCAAATGCACTCTCAGCTATGCTGTCTAGGGCAATTTCAGATGACTCAGAAGAACAGTTTGCCAGTGACGGCCTGTGAAAACAATTTAGGACTATCAGTCCTCACACTATTAAAAATTTTACCTATCATCCACAGACAATTTTGTTTCGACCAGTATTTTCCTTTTACCTTTATCGGTTCAATCATTTTCCTCACCATTTTTTCATATTTTCTTAACTATGCAAGTGTTAAGCCTTTCCTTATGAAATCACGCATTATGTACCTCCTTTACATGATAATTTTGTTTTTCTTACACTTAAAGACTTTCTTTAAAAATAATAAGTAACTGAGTCAGGACATATACAAATTGCTAACACAACAGCCATACCTAATATCAAACATTTCTGGTGCAATTTCAACTGTAGTTTGTTACTCATCACTGAACTTAGATCTTTTGAGACATTACCATCTTCCTTACCCTTGAATGAGTGTTTGAGGCTACCTTCTCACGAACAAGTTTCATATGTATTTCTTTAGCCTTCAGCCTTATTTTGTTGTTTCCTGTAATTTTTCTAGGTTTTTCTAGGTTCTTTAGTAAGGAGAAAGAGGTAGAAAATATATTCATTTCAGAACAGATCTTCAGATCCTTTTTTTTTTTTTTTTATATAGTTTAATGACTATATGGCTTCTGGTAATAAGCAATTTTTTCTCTTTTCAAAGTCTCTAGAAGTTCAGTATTTTATTCAGAGCATAAGTATTCTTCAACTCATTGTAAAATACTACCGTGTGTTTGCTTACACAAAAGCAGATAATGCACAACAGAATATCTTCCAAAGAGTGAAAAGAACCCACTGTGGTTCCCTAAAAACATTATATGCTTTTAAAAATACACTAAATCCAAGATCAGAGTATGAATTTGCTTGAACTGTGAAGGCCTACTGTAAAGAAATGCAATACTATCATTGGTTATAGCAGATCGATTGTGAAGAAAAAGTGACACTAGCTCAGGAAATTTTTACCCTCGAGACTTCAGAAAAAAGAAATACTTGGGCAGTAACAAAGACCCAAGCATATATATACACATGGAAATATCTACAATATTTCTGTAAAATTTTCCAGCAGACAAGAACAAAAGCACTTTAGAGTAGCGGATGCCTTTCTGATAGTAGTTACAAACCAACTACAGAGTAGTCATCAAATTACCTCTCACACACCCGTTTGAGTAACTACATTTTCTAAACTGTTCTATTAAAGGATGAAAATTTGTCCATGCATTGCCTGTATCTTTTTTTTCTTTTTCTTGTATTTGCTCTCATTTTCGACTACCGATTTAAGAAAGGGGTAAAATGGGCCACATCTTCTCCCTTGGTAATATCATACTGAAGGAAAGGGACTCTCATTCTGGACAAAGAGCCCGTAGCCTTCCTGACTCCTGGAAATTTAAGCTTTCACTTGGCTTTAGTTTTTTCCTCAGTGGAATCCTGGCAATCCAGGTTACACAAATCTTTATCCATTACATTTAAACTACATAAAATCCTTCCAGAGAAGTCTATGGAAATTTGCAACAAATCAGTCACTGTAACTTGACGTTAGTTAAACTCAGAGCATGTGATTTGCTGCGTGTTCATGACTGCAACTTTTGGAGTAGAGCTTTTGACAGCCGAAGACCCACTCAGGTTTACTGAGTTTTCTGCTTTGTTCACTGCAACACGTAACTCAGAACACTGATTTGCCTTCTCTGGCTGAAGGACACTAGAATGCCTGAATGATGCAACCACACCATTTGCTTTACTTGATGCTAAGAAACAGATTGGATAATCATTAAAATCTTTCTGTCCAAAACTGACAAAAAAACAGGTTGATTTCCACTAGGTGAATCAATACAGTAGCAATACCCTGGTACTAAAAATTCTATTACCAGCAGCCGTGAAAAATATCCACGTGTTTCTATTAAAAATACAGCACAGTTTGAAATGATGGCAAATAATACACGGAATTTTTCCATCCGGAATTCAACCCAGAATTTCACTCTTTCCATTCTAAAAAGGCCTGCCATCATCTTCTATTGCAGCAGACTGCAAACAGACACTTTCCTCACTTCTTCACACACGTGGAAGAAAAAGCATCATGCTGGAATTACCAAGTACTGTTGAGGAGGTACGAGGATTTCAATCCACAGGTGAGAATCCTCTGAGGACTTATAACAGTCTGATTGGAGGTAGACCGATACCCATGGAGTCCAGAATGGCACTGTCACTGTCATACCTGTCACAGGCCCAAATCTGAATGATATTCAGAAAATTAGGAAGGTACACTGGCTTCTAAGTCCCTTGTTCAGAATAACTGCCCTTCAAAAATATCTAAATATCTCTGTGACAAAAAACACGTCCAATCGCACATGTGTCAGTTCCACAGCCCACGCAGATGAAGGTGGGACTCATGCTGCCACATTTTGGGGCAGGGAAACTCCAGCACTTCAGCATCCCCAGTTTACAGAATAACTTCCCCCACAGTTCCCCTAGAAAGGCCTTGTTATGTCTTCCAGGTTACACTCAGTTCATGCTTGGTTTAAGTAAAGTGCAATTAAAAGCATTTATCTATAGACAAACTGAGCCAACTACAAATTTATAAAATGATCAGGTAAAGCAGAAAAAGACATGATATGCTCGGTCTACTCACACTGCGTTTCAAAATCTCTCTACCTTCCTCCTGGCAACTCGCCTCCCCGACAAGACAACACTCAGGACTTCCAATGTTTGTGCACATTTACTCTACAGCCTGCACCCTGCGCTCAGAGCAGATGAGGGAGCCCACCTACCAGCCCCTACCACTGTCTGTTTGCTATCTCACTGGTATCAAACTGGCATCAAGCCTTGCTCTTAAAATTACAGATGGAGATGAGATGTGATGCAAGCATTCAGGGCTTATAAAAATACTCAGTACTCTACTGGTTATTAAGAGAAACTATAAGGGACGATAACAAAACATTACAGGGTGACTGTCTTTAACAGAATGGATTCTCAATCATTTTCATTCAGTATAAAGTAATACACTGACAAAGTGAAGACTGAATGCTTGAGGCCTGTGTGCACTCAGAGTCTGTACAGACAAGGCAAATAAACCAGCACAATTATAATGCATTCTTTTTCACGAACTAGTCACACATTACAGTGAGAGATACACAGCAGGAATTGACAGTGAAGTAGTAATGCCCTGCATGCTGCACAGACTCCTTACTGTTAAACTGCCTGAAGAATATGTAGTGGTATTGCTTGAATAAATGCCGTTCGCATGTTTTCAAGAAGGACGCAGCATTTTGATAAAATACTCCACCAAATCAAACTTCTGCTCAACTTACAAGCAGTGCGGTCTGATACCGGCTGAAAGTAAGCGGATACACAGATTCAGTTTTCCACAGAAATCCAATCTTACTGTAAATACTCGAATCTTAAAGAACAGACAGCTACAAGAAAGCAAAACCACAACAAAAAGAGATCTCATAGAAGAATGTTTTGTCCAACAAAGCCTTCCCCCACAGTCTGACTGGGTGACTTGATGCTCTATCATCACATACTGAAACCAGAGGTTTCATCCAGTAAAAATGAATGCATTTTATCTCTGACCGCAGACCAATTAGATGAATTATAATTTGAATACGTTCTCCTGTGCCATTATGATTGAAGACTGTTATTACGTCCTACAGTAATTTCAGTATCTTTCACCTCTCAAACATCTAGATCCTGTATTTCAATGGAAAAAAGGATATAAAAAGGTTTTACAGTTGCTCATTTTCTTGAAGTGCTTACTCAAGGAAATGCCACATTTCTCAATGTGACTTTGCATTCTCCATCGATTGCCTTACATTTCTGAAATTGTTTTCGAATCTGATGTTGTTCTAACTTGCCTCTTACCTCCATATACGAAATCTCAAAATTAAAAAATGTCTTCCTTGAAATTATTAATTCTCGGCTTTGTTGCGTTGAAAGCAGCTTAGGCAGGAATACTGCAGTACAGATTGAGAAAAAAATACTAAAGGTTATTTTGCCTTTTAGAGGAACAAAATGAAAGAAGTCACCAGAGGAAATGATCAGAATGAAACAGACCCTCCCCAAAAGATCAATGGCTACTGCAGTCTCAGTTTAGATTAATACATGTCATCCAATTTTGATGAGAATTAATCTCACTAACCTGCTAAAAAATGCACTCCAAAACTACAGTTAATCACTGGGAATGTAAGAATGCATTTCAAGTGGAACTAGCCTAGCAATTGTTCTTTTTGTAATCTATACTGGTGTCAGGTTTTTGCTGGCACCAATTTTAAACATTACTAAATGTCTACAGTACTGCTGTCTCAGTTTAGATCCAAGTGAAATTCAATGTCAACCTGTGAGTTTTTATCTAGGTTTCATACTAAAATTCTTTCAAGTTTTCTGTTTTTAGCGCTATCTAGAAAAATAACGCTATTAAAATTCTCATCAAACTGAACTCATTATTACTGTAAATGGAATTTTGTCCAAATTAATAATTTCCTCTATGTAAATATTCTGCTATGCTAAATTCTGCTATTTTATACAAGCTCCCTTAAAAGCAAACTGTGAACCTGAGGGAGAGATGCTTAGCTATACAGTTTAATAACAGAAGAAAACTTAAAACCAACTCCCCCAAACAAGAGTTAACATAGCTAGCTTGTTTAAGCTGTTGTAAAATACCCAAATTTATTTGGCAAGTATAAGCAGCTCTTTTCTGCCACGTTTATAAACTAATTTAATATTTCAAGAGGTATGCAAGTCAAATGCCAGCAATTACATCAGCCTACAGAGATGAACACTGTGAACTCGGCACTTTATTTAGTTAATTAGATTAAATGAATTGTTTAGTTTTGGAGGTTCCCATTTGACTCAGTAGCCACGTTCAGGGAGCAACAGTCACTCTTTTCAGCATAGCACAAAAAAGGATCAGAAAGCCTGTAATCTTGTGACAATTTCAAAAGTGGTAGGTATTGTGAAAGCAACTACAAGGAGAAGGATTCAAAAAAAGCTATACAAAAAGGAAAAAACAAGCTCACTATGTGATTCAATACAGCAAACACGATGATGCCAAAATGATCGTTATTTAAATATCTTTTCCTTCAACATCTTTTGATTCTGAATGTCAGTGTTCACTTGGACGGGTACAAGCTGTAACTTCACTCTGTACTGGAAATTTGTTCCACGCTGCTTTTCTATTATTAAAAGAGCAACCACATGCAATTTCAGGGTTAACGTCCTTCCAAGCAGCCTTGTGTTGGCTGGAACTATCTTCAGTTTTGAATTACTATCCCTGGTATTCGCAATTGTTGCCAACAGCACTTGTTGCCAGACGAACTGTTTTTGTAAAAACTGAAGAAAAACAGCAGTGCCTGCCAGAAGGGGACGCTACGTACAGCTAGCTGAAAGACGCCTTCCTTACAGCTACACCTCTTTGCTCTGCCTGCCTGTAAGAGCACGAAGCAGCCAGGAAAAGGATACGCTACGAAGCTCCCGCTGAAGACAGTGACTGACAGATGGATGCCATTCAGGTAATAAGCTCCACCTGCTAGAATCTGCTTTTAAATAGAAATGGAAATTATTAGTGCAGGTAGAAGAAACCAAAGAGGTGCGGACAGAGATGGAAGAGTGCAAATACAGAGAACCACGTACACAGCCCTTTTTCATCTACTTCTAGAAGGCATGAAAAAAAATGAGTTCAGAGAACAGATACAGTCGAGCAAGAAAAGACTTCCTTTTTTCAGTCCTTTCCTCTGGAGAAATACTTCTTCAATCTCTTCTTAAAGTGTATAAGAAAGAAAATAAATTACCTTTGACCTTTCCTAGAGATCCTGAAACCTGCACAAGGTAAACCTCCTACTTCATTTGCCCGAGATGAGAAAAAAAGAACAAAAAAACAGCGTAACAGAACAAGCTAAGATAACCATTTCACATAGTTTCTCAATCCCAGAAATCAAGGAAGAAGTTAACAATATCGCAAGGCAATAACTGCATTACATGTTCTTATCAGGCCTGCTCACTTCATCGCAGCGCCTTTCATTAACCTGACAAATTTGAATAATTTTGCACGTATGTCATGGACAGAGGTGAAAAGAACAGATCTGGCAAAAAAGCATTAAAATCAGGATTATTCTCAGTACCTACAGATTTCTAAATTGGCCGCTAGAAACTCCTGATCAAAACGTTAGCATACAGAGTGTAAAAGAAGTGTCTGGCACAGGTACCTAAATAGAGCAGATCTCCAAGATCAGTTGTTCACCTGGCACCCTGGGGAATCCTATTCCAATTTTGTTATACCGTACATAGATGCTGAGTCATACCTCTGATCATCCTTCTCACTTCTCTTTATACTTCTTTTAACGTTTTTTTCCCCCGGTTACAGTAAGAAGGCTCACGCAGTGTATGGGAAAATAACGGATTCAAACAGGAACAGATTCTTCTGCCCAAAGACGTGGAATAACAATACAGCAATTTCACACAGCTACGGTAACTCCAAAATCCACCTTCTCACTGATAACAGCCAATTCAGACCCAGTGAAAACAAAGCATTAATTCACTGCCATATGTATTATTTTGCATGCGTTATTACAGAATCTCTTTAGTCATTTCATTGCCTACTTGTTCCATTTCGTGATGCTGTTCTGCAGTGCTTTAATGCTCATATTTTCACTATCTTGGAATTCTGGATCATCAAACTCTGCAATATTCATTCTCATGGACCACCACAGAACAGCACTGCTGTCTTTCCAACACTGTGATATCTAGTCATTGTGTCTGTCTTCCACTTACTACGTCCAACTCTTCATTAGGAAAGCAAGATTTTTTCTTTTCTTTTTAAACAGAGGCTTTGGTGGAAGACGGCCAAAGACTATTTAGAAATTTAAGACTAGATATTGGTTCAGTGGGCAATATTTACTGCATGTATTGATATCTTAGCACTCCCACTTATTTGCAGGGCATTACTTTCATTTCCTAAATGTACAACTATTCTGCCTTACCCTGTTCACCCACATGCTCACTAAATCTTTTCCTTAACAGAAGTGCCAATGAGACTGTCCAGCACTGAAGTCATGTTTACATTAGTATTACATTCCCAGAACAGACTATATACAGATTCTTTGTAAGCAGGAGGCAAACATGGGGGAAATTACACGCAAAAGAAATCAATTAGAATAAAAAATCATAGCAGCTGCAGTCACCATTCTGAATTAATTAGTTTCTGTGTGACTATAAAGAGACTTACGGTAGGCCTCCTGTTTCCCTCTGTAGAAATAAGAAATTTCCCTCTAGAGGAAGTAAGAATAAAACCTTTACTACATTATTTAAGAAGAATTTCTTTTACAGCTGTGAAGAATAAGAGAATTTCTGTGTCAAAATTTCTTCAGAAGACAGAGTCCCAGAAAGGACAGCTGATTAAGGACTGAGACTAGTGCAGGACTGAGTTTAGTACAGATCCACCACAATGACTAAAGAGACTTACTGTTTCCTGGAGATACTCTTCTTCGTAGCTGCTCTAGAAAAACATAAAATACAAAGACAGGGCGGTATACAGCAAGAGACTGACTGGAACTGCCATAGAAATACTTACACCACAGCGTGAGATGGCCAAACTACAAAGTAAACTTATACAGTGCTTACATACTCTTTTCTACCTCAAATTTACATGAATTATGGAAAAACTTAACAAAAGAAGTATATATTTGGAATACAGATACACGTTTGCAAAATGAGCACGTGAACACTTCTCTGGTTATTTTGAATAATAGTAACAAGAAGTGTTTTGGTTTGTTGTTACTGCTCAGTTTTCAAATAAATTAAGGCATATGGTTTTCATTAATTTGTTTTTGGTACTACTGCAAAGGTTGCATCTTTATTAAAGCAAGCAATAAAAATACTTATGTAGGACTCGGAAAGGAGATGGAGTCTCATCTGCGAGCCATATTGCTAAAGAAGTGAAAATAGCTTATTTTGCATCCTTACAAAAAAATCCCAACAACAAAATAGTAAAATTCTTATGCAAGACTCAATAGGAAAAAGCTTCATCTGCAAGCCATATTTTTAAGATAGTTGACAGCCTTTATTTAGAACCTACTTCAGTATTTTCCTCAAGTTGTCCCAAATCCAACAAAATGCTGTCTTTGTAATCTGTTTTCACTTTGTAACTAAGAATCTAACGTGAACAAAAAAAGGAGCACATGATAACTGCTTCTTTTTAAGTACGTTGTCAACGATGGAGGCTTAAAATGAAGCCAGTGTTATATTTACTGTCTTTATATTTAAGAACTACAATCTAAAGCAGTATTTGATGCAAAAAAATCATTATTTCTGTTATCGTAATGAAATATAAAAGTAGGAATGGCTGCCAGTTGTTTTTGCATCCCAACTTGAAGTTGTACAGTACAAGCTTCTTCCCCACGTTTTTCTCTCAATTTTCTATTTCATAACTCAACATATTATTTTATGCTTGCAATCCAGGAAAAATCAACAAGAACAAAAAACCACCAGCTTTCCAATGTAAAGATTGTTAAGTTTGCTTAGTTAAAATATCTTGACCTCCTGAGAAGGGGGAAAGAACAGGTATTAGTAGACTGACTAGCGGTTCTATTAAATGTGAGATTACTCATTTTGGCATCAACATGATTGGAAGTAATGTACAAGTGAAAACATGAAGCACTATGGAGATTAAAAATGGGACAGAATTGATGCCTCCTTTTTTATGATGTTGGCCCCTGGCATCAGAGGCGGATGTTGGTGGGATGGCAGTAGAGGTTGAATCTTCCCACCAGTATTTAATTACATGTTGTTGCCGTATGACAGATGGCAGCAGAGGGGCAGTGTGACAAAACGGCATCTGGCATGGAAGAACAGATGAAGCAAAGGTGTGGAAATGAACTCCTCCTTGTGGAAAAACTGCACCAATCGACATTCGTAAACACTTGCTGAATGTTTATGGAGACCAAACAGTGGACGCTGGCACAGTGAGGTGGTGGGTGGTGCATTTCAGCAGTGGCGACAATGATGTGAAAGACAAGCCACGTTCCAGATGGTCATTCTTGCTGCCATACCATGAAATGAAGAGTGTCTGCACAAACTGACAGAGTACAACCAGGGATCTGTACATGGAGCTAAAGACTGGCTACAGTTCATTGGAAACAATGATGGCAATGCTAAAAAAACACAAAGTTTTCACCAGGTAGAATGCTCAACCAGGAACAGAAAGAACAGTATTTGCAATTTCGTCAGGACCTACTGAACCAATACAAGGCTGAAAGTGACAGTTTCCTGTTTCACATTATTACTGGGTACGAGATGTGCCACCACAAGCCAGAGACAAATGGAGCAGTGACATGAATTTACCAGTAAAGTTCAAGATGCAGACCTCAAAGGGTAAAGCGGATGTGCACTGTCCCCTGTGACAGGAAGGGGGTGATTCTTGTGTATTTCCTGCAGCCTGGACAAACCATCAACACAGACCGCTATGTCTTGATGCTGAGTAAGCTGAAGGCTCTAGCTTCCAGAATCAGGCTGGAGAAGACTAACTTTCTCTTGCAACATGAAAACGCCAGGTCTCATGCCACTTTGACGACCACTGCCAGTCTGGACCGGCTTACAACAACACAAACTATACAGTTTGTATTTGGTGCCTTCTGAATTCCATCTGTTCAGGCCGATGAAAAATGGACTGCATGGGCAACATTTTCCGAACAGTGATGCTGTCATAGCAGCTGTGAAACGGTGGGTCAGCTCCACTAGTACAAACATTTATGAGCCAAGCATGCAGGCTCTTCTTCAGAGTTGATGACAACATAGTTAATGGTGGTGACTGTATTGAAATATAGCATTCTGTAGCTGATGATTTGCTCTATCAAACAGTGTCATTGCGTTCTTTGTATCTGTTGTAGTTTCCATGGAAATAAATAGGAGGTATTACTTCCAGAGTGACCTACACAGAATTACAGAATCATTTGGATTGGAAAAGACTGTCACCCTGACCTATGAAGTTCCATCACTAAAACAAGTCCCTTAGTTCATGTGCCTATAGGCTCTTAAATACCTTCAGGGATGAGGATTCCACCCCTGGGCAGCCTGTTCTAATGCTTGACCATACATCCAGTGATGAAGTTTTTCCTGACATCAAATCTGAATTTCCTTTCAAACAACTCAAAACTGCTTCCTCTTGTCATATCACTAGTCACCTGGGAGAAGAGACCAACATCCTCACTAAAAACCGTCTTTGGTCACTATTTTAACATAGCAAGTTTTA
This sequence comes from Pavo muticus, assembly GCA_016647715.1. Classification (NCBI taxonomy): domain Eukaryota; kingdom Metazoa; phylum Chordata; class Aves; order Galliformes; family Phasianidae; genus Pavo; species Pavo muticus. The sequence goes on from JACDJE010000278.1 coordinate 657,494, forward strand.
ATTTCAGAATGTGAAGGAAAGAGGGTCTTTCAAGAAAGAATTGTTTCACTATCAGAAAGTTGTAGCACTTCTGAATGTCCATGAATTACCAAGGAATTATTCCCTGGCTAACATCGGAGAGGAGAAACTGCATGGAACTTGATGATTAGAAGGAATTGAAGAGTATCTGTGAGCACATCCAACTGCGTACCACAAACAAGCAAGCTGGAGACAGAAGGCACTGTAGATGTGAAAAAGACAAAACTGTGAACTTTAAGTTACAGCATTCAACACTTTCCCATTCTAAACCGATACCTGAGATGCTTTTAATATTCATATATAAAAATTAAATACAGATATACATTGGGACGATCTCAGGTATGTCTACAGACTGGAAGAACTCTTTGAGAGCAGCCCTGCGGAGGATTTGGGGTCCTGGAGGGCAGAAAGCTGGGCATGAGCCACAGTGTGCGCTTGCAGCCCAGAAGGCTGACTGTATTCTCTGGAAGAGAGCTTATAAGCAGGAGGGAGAACAACTTTTTACATCGTTGTGTATCAATAGGACAAGGGGGGGGATAAAATATAAGTGGGGAAATTTAGGAAGAATATTAGCAAGAAATTCTTTACTCAGAAGGTGGTGAGGCACTGGAACAGGTTGCCCAGAGAAGTGGTGGCATGGAGCTGTGTCAGGGGAGGGTCAGGATCAGTGTTAGGAAAAGGTTTTTCATCAGAGGGTGGTTAGGCGTGGAACAGGCTCCCCAGGGCAGTAGTCATGGTCCCAAGATGTCAGAGTGCAAGGAGTGTTTGGCAATGATCTCAGATGCACAGCTTGAATTTTGGGTGGTTCTGTGTGCAGCCAGGAGTTGGGCTTGTTGATCCTTGTAGGTCCCTACAAACACAGGATATTCTATCATTCTACGTTTCTTTACCCACTCTTCTTGCCCAGTTGCCCAATTCATCCCTCTCAATAGAACCACAGAACTGTAGATGTTAGAATGGAAATCGTCAAACTCTGGTTCAGTCAGAGATCAGACTTTTACTGCCCTATCCCTCTGCTCAAGCAAATCAACTGGAAAACATCCCTCAGGGAATGTCTGGCTCCACCCAGACAGGTTTTGAGTATTTCCAAGGATGGAGACTTTACAAACTCTCTGGGCAACCTGATCTAGTGTTTGATACTCCTTACAGTGAAAAAGCTTCCTTTTACATTTAATCTGATTTTTTTGCATTTCAATTTGTATCCACTGTCTCTTGTCCTTTCAGTAGGCACTACCTCCATCAGGTATTCATACACACTAATAAGATCCTGCTGAGCTTTCTCTTCTCCACGCATAACAGTCCCTTTTCTCTCAGCTGCCCCTTGGTGCAGCAGTCCTTTAATTATCTTCATGATCCTCCACCCAACTTACTTCAGGATGTCCATATCATGTACTGGGGAGTGCAGAAGTGAACCATGTGCTTCAGATCCATGTCACCAAGGATGAGTGAAGGGGAAGAAGAATCACCTCCCTCCCTGTAACCCTGTTCCAGCAACTCAGAAGGCTAATAGCCTTCTTTGTACTAAGGGTGTGTTGCTGGCTTATGGTCAGCTGGTGTCCACCAAGACACACAGGTCCTTTCCAGCCAGTCAGACACCAAAATGGAAAGGTACAATGCGTTATTACTCCTCATGGGCTGAACCTGTATTCTCCTTTGCTAAACTTATCAGGTTCCTCTCTGCCTAATTTCTCAAGCCTGTCTAAGTCATTCTGAATGGCAGCGCAACTGTCTGGTGAGCTCTTTCCAATTACTAATCTTCAAACTTAAGCTATGTCCTACCCTTACTGAAGATGTTAAATGCCATTGGCTGCACTATTCAGTACTTTGGCACACTACCAGTTACTAGCCTCTTGTTGAGTAGGCTTCATGATACTACAAAACCCCTTTTTGTTTTGCATCCTAGCTAGTTTTTGATCCACCTCAGGGTCTACCATCCATATTACTGCCATTTGTCAATGAGAATGTTATGGCATATAGTGTCAAAAATTTTACTGAAGTAGAGAGAAAAAAGCAACTGCTGTTCCTCCTGCTTACTGTGCTAGTCAGCTCATCGTAGAAGGCCATGAGTTCACCCAAATCTGATTTCCCATTCATAGATCCATGCTGACTACTCCAAATAAGCTACTTGCCCTTCATGTTCTTCTAAAATAGTTTTCAGCACTATTTGCTCCTACCATTATGGTGGCAATTAAGGAGACATCACCTGGCCTGTATTATCCCTGATTTTTCCTTGTTGTTCATCCTGAAGCTAAAAGTGACAATTACTTCTCAGGAATCTTCCCCCAGTGGGCCAGACCTTCCAAAGATCATAGGCATAAATGACAATGGTCAGCTTACTCTTCAACCATGGGTGCATTCCATCAGATCTCATGGACTTGCATTTGTCCACTTTGTTGAAATGTTCCCTAACCTGACCCTACTCCATCAAGGATTAATCACAGAATCGTAGGGGGTTGGAAGGGACCTCCAGAGATCATTGAATCCAACCCCCCTGCCAAAGCAGGTTCCCTACACCAGGTCGCACAGGTGGGCGTCCAGGCAGGTCTTGAATATCTCCAGAGAAGGAGGCTCCACAACCTCCAAGCCAACAAGCCAAATCTAATACAAAGACATAACAACCATCCATTTTTAGATATACAGAGAGAACACCTCCAGAATGAGATCATTCAGCTGGTCCATTAGGAGGACAGACTGGACTTAAGTGTTACTTACATTATTATTATTTGCTAAGTATCCCATGTCTCTGGTAGTTATTTACAGAACATTTCAAAGCTACTCCAGCTAAGGGCAGGATAAGAAACATTACATCCTTTATCCATGGTGCTAGACACAATCCAATTACAGAGTTTACTTCTTCCTTGGTATGTACTTTCCCACTGGTTTCAGGGACCCAAGGCTGGCCTTACAATTTAAATGCACGAATGAAGAATGCATTGATTATCTTGGTCTTTTTAATATCCTTCATCAGAAATCCTTTGTCCATTCAGCAGTAGGCTCACATTTTTCCCCAGTCTTCCCTTCATTGTTAAAACTCTTCACAGAATTACAGAATTGCAAGGGTTGGAAGGGACCTCAAGAGATCATCAAGTCCAACCCCCTGCTAAGCAGATTCCCTACAATAGGTTGCACAGGGAGGCATCCAGATGGATCTTGAATATCTCCATAGAAGGAGACTCTACAACCTGCCAGGGCAATCTGTCCCAGTGCTCTGTCACCCTTACTGAAAATAAGTTCTTCTGCATGTTTGTATGCAACTTCCTATGTTCAAATTTTAGGCCATTATTCCTCCTTTTTTCACTACACACCACTGAGAAGAGCCTGACCTCATCCATTTGCCTCCCACCTCCCTTTAGATATTTATAAACATTTATCAGATCCCCCCTTCAGTCTTCTTTTCCCCAGGCTGAACAGACCCAGGTTACTCAGTCTTTCCTCATACAGGAGATGCTCCAGGCCCTTTAACATCTCTGTGGCCCTCCGCTGGACTCCTTCTAGGAGATCCCTGTCTTTTTTTAATTGGGGAGCCCAGAACTGGACACAGTACTGTAAACGTGGCCTCACCAGGGGACAGCAGAGGGGGAGAAGCACCTCCCATGTTCTGCTGGCCACACTCTTAAATGCACCCCAGGATACCATTGGCCTTATTGGGCACAAGAGCACACTACTGGCTCATGGCCAATCTGCTGCCCACATGAACACCTAAGTCCTTCTCCATAGAGGTCCTCTCCAGCAGATCACCCCCTAATCTGTACTCATGCATGCTGTTATTTCTCCCCAAGTGCAAGACTCTACACCTGCTCTTACTGAACCTTCCTTGCCTTATGCAACTCCAGATGCACACTTGGTCAGTGCCTGTCATCCTCACAGATCATGTGACTGTTTCCACCTCTTGTTATACTTTCTTTTCACATCTTATTTCGTCAGGATCTCTCTGTTCATCTTGCAGGCCTCCTGCAGTTTTGATTAACTTCCTGTGCGTTGGAATAGCTAAACAGACCTCTGAAAAATCATGAAATTATTTATACCGTTTTGGCAAAACAAATCCTGAAGAACTCAAAAAACACTGTTCTGTCCCTATTGAGAACTACTGAAAGCAATTAACCCAGTTCCCACATCCATGCAGCTGGAATTTTTAACTGTTCTCCTTTCCCGCAATGTTTGTTTCTGCTTGTTTTGCTTGGAACATTATCAATTGTATTTGTCTATGAAGTTCCTTTCAATCTGCAAGTCCAACAATGGAAACACATATAATCAAAAATTGCCATTCCAACAATAACACTATATATGCTATGAGCAAATTCAAATAACCGATTTGTTTTTACTACAGCCCAGCAACAAAATTCCTTGGGTTTTCGATATATTACTATGCATGCATAAACAGACAAGATTAAAAAAAGCATAAACAAAACCAGACAGTTATTTACCTGAAAACTAAGCATCTAATTCTGTTAACTACTAGGAAACAGTATATATACAGTGAGTTTATGTTAGCAGTGTCCTTGTGGGTCTACTTGAAGACCCAATGCTTAGAATGCTTGTAAAAAAGTATTCTAAGGAGTCAGTAATAAGGCAACAGTTATCAGATGACAGCAATCATATTATCCTCCCTATAATATCAGATGGCAATTAGTACAGGTCAAGCTAGAAAGAGAAGTTTAAAGTCTTGTAATTTAAAGCTCATTTTGGTCTCTTTCAGAAAGGACAGTAGCTCTTGCCTCATCCATGGAAGTGTACAAGGCCAGTCTGGATGGGGCTTTGGGTAGCCTGATGTTGAGTAGCAATCAGCCCATGGCAGGGCTTGTGTCTGGATGTGCCTTAGGGTCCCTTCCAATCTAAGCCATCCCGTGGTTCTATGATTCTCCTGCATGTCCTGATGAGCTGCAGGCAATCACTAACAGCAGATATGCTACCAGGCAAGTTTTTGCTTACAGCCCAGATGAAAGACGACATTTCAGCCCGGTAAATGAATCAGTACAAAAGGCTTCTTGGTTTAATGGCAGTTGAACACAGAAACTTATTTCTTAGAAAGGCAAAGATTTCTCCCTCACTGGCATTTCAACTCCTCAGATTTTCTTCCTAAGTAAGAGAATCTTAACTCAATGAATTAAAACAACACTGTCAAGGTGCCAGTGTTTCAGTCTTTCTTCCCAGAGCTTGAAACAAGACTTCTGTGAAATAGAATTCTGCTCTTGCGCCTCCTGCTATCCTCTTGACTGATGGAAGAAAAACTTATTCTTAGAAAAAAGCGCGCTCTCTGGCAAGTGTGGGAAAAAGTCAGAACAACTGCACTGTTTTCCTTCTCTGGGATTTTCAAGGATATATATTTCACCAATGTACGGAAACACTTCCAGACTTTGTCCAATGAACAAATAAGTTCTAGATGTTGTAAGCAGCCATATAAAAAAATCTCTTATCCGTAAATGCTGTCAGATTCTGATCTGATGTCTACTTTCTGGTTCCCGTCCACTTTGGCTGCAGCCAGATCCATTTTTATTTCTACTTTTTGGCACGGAAGTGGGCATTTTTCTTTTCTTTTCTTTTTTCAGATGAACTTCTATAGATTTGCAGCCTCAACCCTAAACATTCAGTAGGAGAGAAGACAGATTTTTCTTACATAACACACTAGGCAGTAGTAGTGTATGGACTATTTCTGCAGGTGGTAACAAAAATAACCTGTTTCTGTACTGCGCACACACAGAAGTTTCAAAAGGATTTGCATCCCCTCTGACCTGTGCTTATGATCCACACATTGAAACTGCTGGATTAGTTTGGATAATGCAAGTCTGCTGTAAGTTACACTTTTGTAGACCAATGAACAGCGTACCTTATTAACCATTTCTATTCTATTATTTCCTAAAAAAATGAAAATACATTATCATTTTGTAAAGAGTTCTATATTAAATCATTGCTCAATAACTCAAAAACATTGATCAATAACTTAAGAAAAGGTTTCTGAGCGTGACATTTTACCAGTATAAACTCTACTGTGTCAGGCAATTTGAGTGATTTATGTGAAGGCTGTCTTGTTTCTCCTCCATGATGAATAAGGAGTATTCCTACACTAACTCTGTAAAGGTCTCTTAGCCTAAAACCCAACAGTGCTGAAAAAATATGTAAACAACTAGTGCCTTTCAGACTGCGATTCATAAGAAAAAGAACAGGCATTTTTATTTCATTTAAGAAACAAATACACTATAGAGTCATAGTGTCTATTTGTTCATTTTAAAAGACAGAAAAATCAACAGAAACGACCACGAAAAGCAATTTTTGCTATTAAAATCTTACTAATACAATATTGGTGCACTTTTTTTTTTCTTTAAACAAAAGGACTACTGATTTAATAGCTATTTGCCCAGGAAGCAGGAGAGTTTTTCCTCCTCCTCAGCAGGTCACTCCTCCTATTCAAACCATTTCAAAGCAAACTTTATTTACCAGTCTCCACATTACAAATCTATCCTCCCTCAACAATCAGTCTTACAGTTAACACATACGGGTCCTGCACTTATGAAACTCAAGTAGCATTAATGTGTCACTACTGACAACTGAGGTGCTCCTTTAATTCCAAATGGCTCATTCTCTGCTTGGCCAAATGACAACCTCAGTATTTGAGGTTTTTTTTCAAAGCAGTCTGTAACAGTATGAATACCAGAATCAGCCTTTTATCTCCAGATGCCTCAGTTTAGGGGTCTTGTTATTCTAGATTCCATCTTCACAGAAACAGACAGGTAGCCCAGGAAGGTTGTTCAGTGCATTCCACGTCTGTTTCCTTCCAGAGATATTTCTACACCCGGTATATACACAAACCAGAAGGCATGGAGGCATTTTAACTGACATTGTAGGTTACCTAGAATTAGGTGGGGTAAACCAAGTCCAACTACTGTTGTTAACTGCAGGAGCACAGGGAAAAAAGTAGACTGAAGGAAAGCTTCTGTCAGCTTACAAAACTACTTGAACGTATGTGACCAATACAGCCTTGAGTGCTGGCAGACACTAGGATGTCTGCATGAGCCAGTCCTGGAAGTAAAAGCACCATGTGGACAACACTTACGTTGCTTGACTACTGTTTTACAGAGCAGCACAGTGATAGTGACCTACTGTGGGGAAGCTACGTCAGCAGGGAGGTTGGACTCAAGGATCTCTGGAGGTCCCTTCCAATCCCTGCAATTCTCTGATGAACGTTTCCTTTTCCCCTTTACTGAACTGTGGAAGCTCTGTTGTTTTACAAATAATATGTTAAAAATCCATGAGATTCCGTCTGACGACTCTGGCAAAAAGCAGGTCATGGAAATGGATTAACGAAGCCTTTCCATTAACCAGCTTATTTTGAAGACTATGCTAATTGATAGATAAATAAATAAATAGGTAAAGGTCATTCAACCACTGCAGTTATCAAGGAAAAAAACCCAAACGAAACAGTCATTTATTGTCAAAGTAGTTCTCTCATGCAACAGAGAACGCTCGTGCTGAAATCTGGAATCTACACCCATTTCAAAACGCACAGTTGTAAGCATTATCTGCTAAAATCAAGATACAAGAAGGAGAGAGCACTATGAAGCTATAAAATCTCCGAAGCATTTGCTCATACATCACGACGCAAAAGACACAAAAACTGTATCAGTTGACAGGAGGAAAGAAAAAAGAAAACTGAATCATTTGCTACCTGCCTCTTGAAGATAAAATTTCAGAAACTAGAACAGAACTTCAAAGCTGAAAGCAATATTCCAGTAGCATGTCATTTAAAGCTATGAGAACTGATATTGGCAAAACCATCATCAGTTATGTGAAACACCTACCCTCTTAATTGGCACAAAAAAATTAATCCCTGCACTTCAACTGTCAGAGTACAAACTTCAAGCACCATTCAGTCCAGATGAATTCAAGTTTGTTTGGCAAGTTTAAGACTCAACCTGTTTAACACCTTGACAGATGCAGCAAACAATATGAAAACATGGAAACGCTCTTGATTTTCCAGATGTGTTTCAGTAACAGCCAAGCTGAGTTAGAAAGTATTTCAGATAGGCTTCAGTAATGCAGTCCTAAAAAACAAAGCTCTTTATTGCTAAACGTAAGTATATTTAACATGTAAATATGGTAATACCTTCATAGCATGGATTTCTTCTATTAATCTCTCAACTCGTTTTTGGTTCTTCAACTTCAAGTCTTCTGAACCCCTGTAAATGAAGACTTTGTTAAAAAAATCTGAGTTTTGTTCACTTTCTTCTTCCAGCATGGTGGTACTAAGTATGAAGCAATCATAAGAACGAGCACAGTCACATCCCCTTGTTAAAGGAACATTTTGGTGAAGAGCTGTTCAGTAGTACAGTGTTTCTCCTGCTTTGAACAGAAGAAAAAAAAAGCCACTGAAGATTCAGCAAAATAATCAAAAAGACAAGCATTACTTGATTAGAAGAGTATGACTACAACTCCTACCACCAACACATAGGAGATTCTGCTATTTCAAACACAACTACATTCTAAGACCTGCAACATTTAAATATAGATGCTGACTAGGCCCATACAGTTTGCAGAGTTTATGGAAGAATGGTACATTCCATTTACACTTAACCACTATAACAGACTTATTTTTTTTTTTTACCTCCAGTGAGATAACACAAGTCGCTTTGGGCCACTTATCTTTGAAAATACAATCTTGAAAATGTTGCTTTAATAATATTAACACCAATTATTAAAAAAAAAGCATAATTGGTATAAATCTACATACTAAATATTTTTTTTTGTTATACAACTTTGCAGAGAACTGCAGTGAGAAAATAACGGACAATTTATGACCAAGAGCAGAAGAGCCTAAAAGATCAAGTCTGATGGTTTTGGAAGTGCTGTAAAAGGTCCTTAGTGGTGATTAACTTCCAAACACTACATCCTTTTAAAACATTAGCTCAATCCTACTTCAGGAGACTACTCTTCAGCTAGTATTCTGAGTCCATCTAAAATAAAAATATGACTAACAGAATATATATATCAACGTGCCATAAGTTTCCTATGTAATACGTCTTCTCCTTGTCCCTGTTTTTTGAAAGATGCTGTCTCATTTATTAAAACACAGACAAGAACACTGATATTTAAAACCGACTTTTTCAACTTCAGTTTCCCGATGTGCCTGGTCAGTCTGCGAATGGTCAGCACTCTGGCTTTCTTCACATCTTTTCTCATCTTCACAACCTGTCAGAAAGAAGGAAGACAACATGAAGCTCGTCTGTCTTGATGAATGTCCGTATAAAATACATTTGTTACATTAACTTGCATCCTAGAAATCAGCAAAAACCATTCTTGAAAACTGAGTGCATTCTGCTGCTGACCAAATTCCAGTTGAAACGAATTCAGATTCATTTAAAATCAAGCTGCTTTCACAAACATCTGAGGAAGAGCAACCAACAGTCTAAAAATGCGTCTGAAGCCTAAACAGAAGACAAGACATTCCTAACTAGCCATGTTTTAATATTATCCTTAGAGCCAGACTGAGCTACAGATTTGTAAAGACTCATCTTTTGCCTTCAGTTTGTTTATTTTTGTCCTGGTAAAACAGTACTTTTCCATCAGCGCATCTTATTTTCACTGTGAAACATTGTAAAAGATCTAAGGAAAGATTCTTAAACCATACACTAATTATTATTAAAAAAAACTTAAAATATGCCAATCTGTTCATGTATCTGATTTTTGTTAAATACAAATTCATACAGATATATACAAGTAGATACTCAAAATCTCTATACAGATACTCAATGTGCTACACCCAATTTCAACTTCCTACTCCACCCAGTTCCCTCTACCTCCCAAAATGTATTTTAATATTAAAGAAAACTTGACAGTGAAGTTCTGGTCTTACTTCTCTCCCAGAATAAGAGGAAAATAATTACAATTGTTAGTAAAAAGGCGGTGCTAACAGAAAAATCTTTGGAATCTTTTTGGTTTGAAACTCCATTGTGGGAAACCTTAGGACAGAACACTGTCTTCACAACGAAGCACATTTCAGAGAGATAGATTCATAACTCCTTACAGTATTGCTAATTTAACACTCAAATGTTATTTATTCAATATTAAGATTTCATATTTAAATTTACAAAGTATGAAATATTTAAACAAAAACATCATTGTTTCTGAGAAAAAGTCAAATTGATCTTCAGTTCATGCAATGCGGGTAAGGTTCAAAAGAAGCTGGCACCTCTTTCTCAAGTAAGTTCTTGACCTCAAATTTCTATATTGGCTTATAATTTCTTGGAGACAACATGAAAATGACTGCATCTTGCCCGAATATCTAACAGTTATCATCCAACCAGTTCTCCCAGGGAATATTAGCATTAGAAACCACAATCGAGCTCAACCACAAAACAACTACAAACAAGTCTTCAAAGCTCATCGAGGAACATTTCACATTACAGTATGATGGAAAGCCCGAGACCAAAAGGGCAAGAAGTCGTTACTTGTTAAAAAAATGACATATTTTGCACACACCTTATTACATTTGTAGCTAGGTTACTTGTATAAGTAAGCATTTAAGCCTCATATTGTGATTAACAGCGATTCTACTGAAGGACTAATCAGTTGAAACAATTTCTAGGGGCAGGACCTTTAAATTACAGGTCCCTGCTCTTGAAGGATGTAAAGAACTAAAGAAAAAAAAGCAGCGCTTCTGCTAGAAGTAGGAGGGGAATTGTTCTGTGGTACTTATTTGAGATTGCACAGAGAGAAAAGGGAAAATATGTTGTTTGGTGGCAGGGAAGATGGCCTCAGAAAGGGCAAATCGGGCCAAACCTGTGGTCTTCTAGTACAGTGACAGCACTGGAGGACAAGGCAAGATAATTGACGCCATCTCCTTTCATTCATGCAAAGCCTATTGTATGGTCCCCCACAAGACAAGACACTGACAGCGGGATTACCACATCGGCTGAGTTGTGGTCAATGGCTCTAGGTCCAGATGGAGGCTGGTGATGAGCAGTGTCCTTCAGGGACCTGTCTTGGGACTGATGCTGCTCAATATCTTTATCAGTGACACAGACAATAGGGTCGAGTACACCCTCAGTGAGTCTGTGGATGAGATCAAGCTGAGTTTGATACATTTGATGCATTTGATACAACAGAAGGAAAGATGGTTGAGAAGCTAGAAATGAGCCAGTAGTGAATGCTTGAAGCCTGGAAGGCCAACCATAACCTCTGCTGCATTTAAGTGTGGCCAGCTGGTGAAAGGAGGTAAGTCCCTCTTATGAGGCTCCACCTGCAGCATTCAGCTGAGGTGCACTCACCATAACTGAAACTCCTCCTATTAGAGGAGGCCCATAAAAACAAGAACTGGAAGGAACACTTTTCCTGTTAAAAGGTACCGAAAGAGTTGGAGTTGTTCAGCCTGGAGAAGAGAAAGCTTCAGTGGAGACGTTATTCTAGCATTTCAGTACGTAAAGGAAAAATACAAGATGGGGATGAGCCTTACTACTAGGGCGTGCAGTGAAAGGACAAGTGGTCATGGTTTTAAACTATAAGAAGGAATATTTAGATTAGATGTTAGGAGGAAACTCTTTAGTCAGTGAGTGGTGAGTCACAGGAACTCTGCCAAATCGATGCTAGATAGCAGCACTTTGTAAGTCTCCATGCACTGACAAATAAATGCTGGACATTTGCATTCTTAGGGTGTAAACTACTGAGGGGAATTATCTTTTTAAAGAATAGCTCCCTGTAATAAATCTTCTTGTACACGGAGGAAAGAAAACAAAGCATATTCTAGTTGAATACCTCTTAGGTACTACACATGTTCAAAAAGACGTAAACTGGGTACACCATTTCAGAAGGAAGGTGGTTGTTTTTTGTTTGCTTTTTAAATAACCACTGAAAGTATCTCCAAGCTACAAACTCATTCGAATTCGAAGAATTCATACAGTGACTTAACATGGTAGTTACTGCATATCCAAACACTAAGTATATTTAACTTTCTCTCCAAAATGTTTTGTAATGTATTTTTATAGAAATCTTAATGCAGACACAGCATGTTTCTGGGGCGCAAATGAGCCAAGACCCTGCCTCTCCAGCTGCCAGCCAATCAAATCTCTGTAGACATACGACAGCAGGAATGAGGGAAGGTATTCACTCCTTGGCAGGCTAGGCACATCAATTTATGTAATCCACAGTCACTTCTTTCACACGGGACAGTATGCATCAACTCTGTTCTTGGAAGTACTCGTGAAGTTCTCAAGAAAGCAGTCAGTTATTTGGAAGAGAAATCAAAAAGGCTTTGCTTCAGATATACAGTGCGCCTGAAACGATGGGTCTCAGACCACCACTGTGGCTCCTGGGACTCACTGAACCATCAGCTTCCTGCGTCAAAAATCGAGGCAGGCAAACTAAACAACTAAACAATGAAAAAGAAAACAAAAAGTCGAACAAAGAACCCCCTTTGCTCCTCCAACAGAAACCAGTAAACAAAAAAAAACTGTGGTGGCTTTCAAAAAATTATAATAAACGTTTACTCACAAAAAATAATATTTTTTTTGTAAATAAGTAATAAGAGACAACAGAAAAGGATGAGTCTTTGCACTGCAACTTGCAAAGGCTAAGCAATCAGACAGGGTCAGACTCACCAGTGCTTTAGGGCACAAAGACAAGAATTTGTAATATACTTACAGGCGACAGTAAACCCAAAAGAGTAATTATAGCCTCAGGCAAATCTCAAAGCAGACTATCAATAGCAATACATTCCAGGATTCCTAGAAATTCAGGAAGCATGCTGTTGTAAGTGGAGGCAACCACTTCAAGGATTCTACGCAATAAAGTACACGGGATGCTTTTTGTTTTGGAAGACACTTTGTTTTGCAGAAAAACATTATCTAAGAGGCAACTGCACTCTAATTATGAAATAGTAAGAAGAACTGGTCGTAGTTACCAAGAAATATTCCGCAGTCGTAGTATAGATAATTTATAATTTTTTAAATCTAAAAGGAACAGTAGTGGAAATTAATTCACTTTCAAAAACAAGCCAACGTAGTGAAACACACTACCCTGAAAGAAAATGAGAGTATTTCAGAAGTAAAAACCTTAGCTTAGGAACTGCACCAGAAACTACGTCCATTCTACACTATGCCTTTCTCAGATTCCATAAGGGGAATTCCTATTACTACAAATCCTAAACAAAGATGAAATGCAAAAAAATACCATGTGTGTAGCTATTTCACACACAGGATAGACTCCCACTGCCCCAAGAGTTTGCAATATAAAGCAAGTGTTCCCCAGAACACGATGTACACAGGTTGCTCTGAAAGTAATGCCTCCTATTTATGTCCATGGAAACTACAACAGACACAAGGAGTACAATGACACACACAACGAAGGCATTACTCTGAGAGCAGCCCTCGTACACCCGCCAGGTTCATATAAGCCTTTTCTTGGCATATGCAGACAGCAGTTTCTTCTGCTTAAAGAGAGTAAGGGAAACAGGATCATCAGGAAATTACTAGCCTGACAAGAACTGTGAAATCTTAGAATCATAAAATGTCTTGAGTCAGAAGGGATGCTGAAGACAGTCAGTTCCGACTCCCCCTGCCATGCAGGGTTGCCACCCACCAGATCAGGCTGCCCAGGGTGCATCCAACCTGTCCTTCAACACCTCTAGGTATGGGGCACCCACAGCTCTGGGCAGCCTGTGCCAGTGACTCACCACTCAAAATCCTCACCTATCATTTCACCTTTGCCAAATTAGTGCAATTTACTGTGGTGGATTATAACAGGAATTGTTCTTTTCAGTATAACATATATTAAAGGGATACTGACCACAGAGGCAGGAGCTCCCAGTACTTGCTAATTGTAACGACAGTTACTGGGAAGAGCATGAATTCTTGTGGAGGCTATGTTAAGGCATATGGAAGGCAGGGAGGTGATTCAAGACAGCCAGTACGGCTTCACTGGGGGCAGATTGTGCCTGACCAATCTGGTGGGTTTCTACAATGGAGCGACAGCATTGGTAGACAAAGGGAAAGTAACTGATGTCATCTACCTTGACTTATACAAAGACTTTGATATGGTCCCACACATATCTTTGTCTCTAAATTGGAGAGAGATTTAGCGGATGGACTACCTGATGGAGAAGGAATTGGCTGGATGGTCATATCCAGAGATCTGTGGTCAATGGATCCATGGGCAGGTGGAGGCTGGTGGCAAGTGGTGTCCATCTTGGGACCGGTGCTCAACATCTTTACCAATGACAGACAGTGGGATTGAGTGCACCCTCAGCAAGCCTGCTGACAACACCAAGCTGACTAGTGCAGTTTATACAGCGGAAGGGATGCCATGTAGGGAGACCTGGACAAGTTCAAGAAGCGGGCCCACGGGAAAGTAATGAGGTTCAGCAAGGCCAAATGCAAGATGCTGTACCTGAGTCTGGGCAATCTCAAACGTACATAGGTACAGGCTGGGCAACGCACGGATTGAGAGCAGCTGTGTGGAGAAGGACATGAAGGTGTTGTGGATTAGAAGCCTGATGTAAGCTGGCAGCAAACACGTGCAGCCCATAAATCCAACTGATAAAAACATTCACAGAAGACTGTTTAATCGGACCTTTGGTATAAAAATTTCCTTCTAGCATTTTTCGCAAGAAAATAATTTTGTTTGCATGATGATATTTGAACTACTGTTACAAATCACTTAATTACAACTAACAAAAGTCTCAGAAGGAATGAATCTGTGTCTGAATCAGTGCTGGATGTACTGGCAGGAGCTTTGGATCACACGCATTATCCCTTTTAAATTAACAGGATACAGTTATTGCATATAATACAATACAAACCGTGATTCTTGTTATTTTAAGGAAATTATTTAAGAGTCTTCCACACAATTAACTGCTGTAAAAAAAAAACTTTTAAGAAAATTGTCATGTTTCCTGAGGAGAAAATGAGGCAATTTTTAATTATTAATAATAATAGTAATAATAAAAGTTTGCTGTAGGTTCCAAAAACCTAAATAACTATGAAAGGTCCTTAAGATCCGTGATGGCAACAAAAATCACCATCAAGCAATGCAGACAAAATGACAGTACAGGCACACTTCACGTTCAAATTTACACGATTAGTCAAAGATATTTGCATTCAGATTTCTAAGACAACAGCAGCAAAGTTCTCAGAGAAACTCGGCATTAGAATAAAGTGTTACACCTGGTCACTTCCAAAACTCATT
Organism: Pavo muticus; assembly: GCA_016647715.1. Classification (NCBI taxonomy): domain Eukaryota; kingdom Metazoa; phylum Chordata; class Aves; order Galliformes; family Phasianidae; genus Pavo; species Pavo muticus. The sequence goes on from JACDJE010000278.1 coordinate 672,680, forward strand.
TTGAGGCCTCGATGGGCAACATGCCTCCAAATGAAGTGAGTTTTCCATCAATTAGGAAAAAATCAAGGTGTGACTAAAGGTTTGTGGATGTATTGAGAAAGGTATGTGTGTGTTCCAAACTGTATTATCAACTGTGCTTCACATAACAACAACAAAAACCAACAAAATCCACAACATTCTTAAAAAAAATAAATCAACGGATTAAGAGAAAAAATAAGCAATAAAATTTTTATGCGCAAGCCTTCTTTAATATAAACTATTGAAAAATAATAAAATACTAGCAGAGATGTGCAGAAGATCTAGAACTCAGAGTTAATACTTTGCAGTTGGCCCCAGCTATCCGAAATGCTTAACAGCCAATAAACTGATGGCCATGTTTTTTCCTCTGAGCTGTCTGAGGAATATTCTATTCCGATTAATGAATACCCGTAATATTATACAAACACACAAACACTGAACCAAGACCTTCTTCCTCCCTCCATCCCAACACAGCGATGTCTCTTCTGTATCAAGATCATACTTAATGTCCAGGCACAATTACGAGAAATTTTCATTTATAGTTTGAAGATATTATTCCAATGCAATGTTCTGTAATTCTACACATAAACATCTGAATTCAGTGTGAATTCAGTTCGGAATACAAGGTCTACTATGTCTTTTCCTAATAACTGTTTCAGCAAAACCAGATATGTGTGCTGGAAATGCTCTCCTGGTAGAAGCCAAAAGTCCTCTGACATCACTCGATGCCCAAAAAAAAGAGGGTATTTCTGAGTTTGCTCCCATAGTCGAGAATCTTCATGTGCTTGTGTCGACAGTTTACGGGCTGGTTCGGCCTGGTTCCGTGACTAGTGGGGTGGAGGGACTTCACAAAATCTGCACCTCCGGAAAAGGGAAGCAGGGGACCCCAAAATAATTAAAAATAAAGTGGCAACGATCTGAGGAGAAACAAACTAATATACTAAATATAATATTGGAATGCAAGATAACACACTATAATACAATATAATTAGAATTGAAGCTAATAAATCAAATATAATGAGAGAGAGAGATTGTCCGAAAGCTGGGTAGGCCTCACCATAACGCTGAGGTGAAATGCGCAGTCCAGTCGAGCAGGGAGGGAGTCTGACGAAGAAGAGCCAGTCAGATGACCTACCAAGGCCTTATATCTGTTCCCCCTGAGCAGAATGATAACAGCACAGCGAACAGGCTTCTGGGGAATGTAGTTCTCTTCGGGCACGGTACCCAGAACACTTTAACTCCCAGTGCACTACATGATGTTATGATGTGGAATACTGATAACCAAAAATCATAAAACCATGACAGCTTGCAAGGCTGACAGGCTCTATCACAAAACCATATCTGAGAGTGGAATGATGACAGCAAAAATTCACTAATCTACCTGGTATACTCTGTCTCAGAAGGTCTGTTCTATATATACTACGTATAGCTTTTTATACACCTACCAAAACTGTGTCTAGTGAATGAACTGTTATAAATGAAATAGGTACAAGCTGTACCTCAGCCCTGGTTGAGAGCTTTCATGACAACAGACTCACAGCAGACTGAAATCGGGTTTTGCTCCATTAACACCAGACTGACTCAAGAAAAAAGGAAAAAAAATCTTTAAATATGCTCAAAGGAATACAGTAGCTTCCTGGCTGTGCTGCGCTAAGACTGAAACCCCAGAAGCTTAAGTAGACCTGCTTATGTATACGAAAGAAAAAGTTCATCAGAAACACAACCAAAACATGTATGTACGTTGCTTAAGTTATGCGTGAACGAAAGTGCCAAGAAGAAATCCAGCTTAAAAAAAAACAAAAAAGCATGTACTTAAGCTCAGTATTCAACATCTCTCCAGTACCTAGAAGAAAAACATGGGACTAAGTAATGTTTCATTTTTAATAGAGTTTTATTTTCCTAGGAAAGGGCACACCAAAAGCATTGGTTTCATTTTTGTTACTTGGCAGTCTTCTAACCAAGAAATCACCATGGCAACGTAGTATTCTCAATGTTAAATTTTGGTGCTCTTTGGCAACAGTGAGTTCCCAAATTCAAAACACCTGCGGCTGGACCACGTATTAGCCAGAACGAACAACAGCGTATGATCTTCTGAGTGAATAATCTAAGTGACAAAACCTTTCTGGAACATAATTACAAATATTTCCCTCCATTATCTGGAATGTCAGCTTGAAATATCTAATGATTTTTCAGATTCTTAGGAAAAGTTAGCAATTCCCAGATTTACTTCTTTTTTTTTTTAATAAAAAAGATTCACTGTATTACAGTATGAATTTTATACATGTCAAAATATCTGGAAATAGGCACTACTAGACTTACTGTACATTCACATATTTGCATTATAAATGCATGGGCAAATAGGGAGGTAAAAGCAGCAAGAATAATCTATACGCATCTACAGGGCTCAGCTCTTTGGTTCCAAGATTGTTTTACACAAATATATATACACAAAATAGATTCCAACCTTATGGAAAAAAAGAAAGCAAGCTCAGTCTCCTGTCAGATCAGTTTCCTGTACTGGTTCCCATTATGGTCACATGAGTGCTGGCTAGTTCCAGGGCAAAAGAACAAGGTGGGAACATACAGATGGACACAGGGTGAGCTAGGATACTACGAACCAGATTTTGATCAACAAACTATCCTCTCATTTAATATCAGGATCAGATACCAGCAGGGTGAGAGCTAAGGAACACACTGTTTCTTTTAGTTCCTGTTTGCTTATTTTCTTCCCAGTGTTAGTCTTGCCTTTACCATTTTTTTGCTGCAGACAAACACATCTGCAGCAAGTGGACTGGATAGTACTGCAGTATGTCTAAGCAAATGTAGATGAGGAAAGATGTGACAGCTTTTTCTGGATTGAAACATGGCTCCCTGCTGCCTAAAGCTGGCAGAGGTACTGGAGGCACCTGCCTGCATCCTTTCAGGATTCAACCACTGGGCTCCCAAGGAGGGCTTAAAATGAATGAGAAAAAGCAGACTGCACACCTAGGCAGGTTTCCACCTTTCTCACTGGCTAAGCTATGCACATAGCTATAGCTATGGAGCTATACTTCCTGTGAATTACCATCAAACCCTTCCTCTACAGCCTGCCTATGCTGTTTTCCTCATACATTATCAATTAAAGCACTGAAATGAGTCTTTCAGTACAATATCATTAAACATAAAAAATGTATTTGCTTAATGCAGGAACACTTTTCCTCCTGCATGTAGAACAGTTGTAATTCCTACCATTTCTCCATAAGGAAACCACAATGACTACTCAGACTGCTAGCATTTTCATCTAAAAGTTTTGAACAGTGATTCAAAATATCTCGGATAGTTGAGAGGGGAGTAAGACTAGTCTGGAGTTGCTTGCTTGCTGCCAAAGACCAAAATTTAATGGATTTACTGCTTGAAACTCAGTGTCTCTTTGTAAAGAATTGGGCTGAGTATAGCACTTCAGAAAGCATGTGAGCTCTCAATGTGTCTAGCTGGCTAGACACTTTCTACACCCTAAATAAACAGCAGTAGCAAATGGCCAGATAAGAACTAAACATCCAAAGATGCCACATTAACCAGAAATTAACACAACGGGGGGGATTTCTTAATCAGACCAGAGGGCTGGCTAGAAGCCACATGGGACTTTCACGTCTCCTTACGCTTTGATTTCACAGGAAGACAGTAATAGAAGAAGCTGCAATTATGTCACGAGAATTATCAAAATAAACACAGAAGAACAGATAAAGAAGAGTGTACCCATGTCCTTTTACTCTTCAGTTAGTGGAGCTTTCAAAAGCAGATGCAACATCATGAATCCCTAGATTCTAAATAACTGGAAACACACTGACTAACAAACAACCTGTAAAACCTTTTTTTCAGTAATTATACAATTTGTGAACATTATCCAAACCCGGAATTCAAGAAAACTGTGGCAGAACTGGGTACAAAGTCTATTATACAAAGAAGTCAGAAACACAGTTAAGAGCATTCCCAGTATTAATAGCCGGGGGGGTACTGCCTCCTTGCTCTGTTTCCCCCTCCCTGATCTAAGATACACTTCAGGGTTGTTACTCTCTCTTCTTTCATTCTGAGAAATGCGGGCATCTCTCTGAACAGCCTGCACAAGCTTTTAAAACAGAAGAGAGAGATGAACTGACACCCATACTCTGAAGTTATTCCATATTAACCTGAGTGGTGCTGTTTTTAAAAAAGTTTTCACAGTTCAAAAGATTAACACCCATTATCTAAAAATAAGCCTGAGTAGCACTGTTGAAGACTTGCCACCCTCTCAGTTGTAAGGCTTGATGAACCAAAGCACTGGCCTTAGCCACCAATGAGGAGCCACAGCCCCCACTTCTGACCACCTGCTACAAGATCAGCAGTGGCTGTAGACGTGAGTCAAATTCGGTCCGTCTTTTAGAGTCCCAGAGCATCAATGGGTTTGTCTGGCAGAAAAAGGAGACACTGACTTCAAGCTGTGTCAGTCAGTAAGAGGTCTACCAGTTACCAACTCCTCTGCAGCAGAACTTGAAACTAAAGCACCTGAATAGGCATCATTCCCTCTTGCAAGCAAAGCAGAAGAACCAGACCACACCTCAGCCGGCAGGACAAGCTGCTGCCTGTGATCATTTCCATCACTACCTCAGTTTCACTGTCTATAAGCCACTCCAAGTGTCTGTAAGACATTTGAAAAAGCGCACGGTATCAATGTTTACAAGAGGAGAATGGTAAGAGTGAGTGAATTCTGGCACTCTGGAAACATTGTAGCTTTCTATTATAATCCTTTCTAGTTCCTGCCATTAACTGGCTCCTTTACTTCCAGGTAGCAGCTGATTGTTGTGAATTGCAGTCGAAAAATGGGTAATTCAAGCATCATCATCTGGCCAATCAGTTGGCCTTCGCATGCCCTGAGTCACCTTCAGAGAAGTGCACGACCTGGGCCTTCATACATCGTCCATGACGCGCTGACAGGCCTTCCATGTCCCACGGCCACAACAGCTGCATGCCAGCTGCCACGCTGTCTCACTCAGACTACACAGTTCCCCCAGCTAATGGTCATTTCTGCAGTCAGATAGTGCTACTGCCCTCCTAGCTTACCACGGGAAACCTCAGAGTCCTCAGAGCCAATACAGTACTACTTTCCTCACCCATCCCGAGGAGCAATAAAACCTCACGTGTTCTGGAATTAAATTTATTAACCCGTTTTCTGAGGAAATCAGATTTGTCATCACACAGTTTGCCAGTCAGCGTCTCCACCCAATAATTCTACTTAATAAACAGACACCAAATCTGAGAGACCAGCACAGGCCAGAGCTCCTACACGTTTTGTGAAAACTGGCAGCTGAATAAGAGATAAGAACTACAGTTCACAGGGCAAGCATGGAAGAGATACACAAGTACAATTCAGATCTTTGAGTTTGGCTGCCGATTAACACATGCACACTCATTTACCAGCACGTCTGGTAGGGCAACATGAGTGTGTAGCTACAGCTACTGCTGAGTGCTGAAAGAAGGGGACTCCAAGGGTAAGTAAAAAGCTGTAGAGACAGAGGAAGAATGAGGATACTGGTATGAAGTTTTAAGGACAACGAGGTGCAAAGCTGTAGGATGCTAGGCTTCACAGGTTCTGCAGCTTATGCACACAGAATATTTTACACTTACTATGTTATTTTGGCTGATGTTTTTAACATGACAAGTGAAATTTCAAGGGGAATCAAACACTGCTTGCTGAAGTGGACAGAAGTAGGAGAGGTTCTTCTGTGTAAGAGATGCCACATAAAAAAGAGACATTTTTATATGCCGCTCAGATTAGTCCCACATGCAGGGAAGCCAGGGAATGAGTGGGATGCCTGCGAAAGATTATCATTGAGCAACATCTGGCAAACATCCACATCTTAATAGCAACTGAAAAGGCACTAAGTATTTTTGTGAAGATGTCATTCAATGCAACCACTTATCTCCTAACGAGACTCACCCACTTAAAACTTTCTTTTCACTGTCACTAAACAGTTGTTATGCAAACACAAGGAGATCATACAAGAAAAATGCTTTCAAGTTAATAATGCAAAACCAAGCCATGTTATTGTTTGAACGCAAGCACCAGCAGAGAAACGACCACAATGGACAAATACCTATTAAAACATATTAAGTCACTTTTCCATTTCTCTGTACCTATGCAACATAAGAAATGGTCTGAAATTTTTTAAATTTTTTTTATAAAATAACCTCAACTACTTTCTTTGTAGCTCACCCATGTGTGTAATAAGAGGAATAAAGACTGGGAAACCAAAGGTAGGAAGGTTTCTTTAGAGACGTAAAAAATCCCAGCAGGAAAAGGAGAAGGCCTCAACTGCCAACTCATACTAGTAAAATAGAACTCAAAATACTGCATTTAAATTAGTTTTGGATAGAAGTAAAGCACAATTCAAGTTCTTAAATCTTGCAGCAGGTAAACCAAATCTTCATCATGGGAGTATCACCAGTACTGCTGCATTCTGGAGACAGAGGAGTGGGAAGCACTCGTGGTACTACACAAATCCTGCAAGGCAAGTGTAGTTTAAATTAACTATAAGTTTTTCTCCTGTCTCCAATCAATAACCCTGGAAGTTTCTAACTTCTTGTCTGATGCTTTAAAATTCAGATGTGAAAGAATCTACATATCTAGCTTTGCAGTATCCTAGTAAAAAATCAAGCATCATACAGGAGATAAATCGAGAGAGGTAGGTCATGGAATGTCGGAATATAAAGAAATTAGAAATGATGTCTAGTCAGATGTCTAAGATGGTCCAGGCCCTGTCCTCCTACGAAAAACCACACACCACAGAAAGTGAGGCCCCACGTATATACATGTATGTAGCTTACTTTTCATTCTTTCTGGAAGGACAGGAAGAATTATTTCTGTTAGGAATGGACAACTAACTCTCTACACCAGCTAGCATTTTTTACTCTCTCAAAATAGTTAATAAAATCCATCTAATGATAAGAAATTCTAGTAAACACATATATATTAGAAAGCTACGTAATTGAAATGTTTAACTTTGCTTGAAAAAACAAATTAAAGAAAAACCTAACAATCTGTATTGCTCCTGGATGTTTTCTTGCGACAAAACAGAAACTGGGGAAAAGGACAGGTGTAAAAAGCATAATGAATAGAGAGCATAAAGTACACCTGCCAGAGATTTGGATGACAGTGTGTAACAAATAACAAGCAATTAGTTCTTCATCAGGTAGCTGCCAGATTTAAAGGAGGTGCTGTAACTATCCCAGCGTAAGTCACAATTTCTAACTGTACAGCAAAGTTCTGGCAAAATCTTTGCTCTGATATGAAACCACTCACACTATCCACCTATTTTAGGCTTGGTATCTGTACTGTTCCGCCATTCACAAAGTCCCTCCAACATCCAGCGCTGGCTCTTCTGGGGCATTCTTATCCCCTGAAGCTTGCTGCTTGCTTCTGCAATCTCCAGATTTTCCACACCAGACGCATGCATTTCCCGTCGTGAGCTCTCTTGCCCCTCATGCTATTTCTTCCTCTGACACACATTACCCAGCCACCAATTCCAACAGCTGGAATTCCTGTAGTGTTGTCTCTGTAAGGCTCACTGTAAAGGCTGTTGTATCTCTCTTCCCTATCATCCTGGTTATTCTAAATCACTTCAAGAGCAAGCAATCACCTTAACTGCCCTCTGCTTTATATCGTCTGGAATTCCTATTTTATCATGCAACTGAAGTTATGCTATCCTGTTCCTATGTTACTTATTTCCTTTGCAGCAGTCCTCTAGAGATTTTTGCCTCTGGATGAAATCCCTTATTCATTCCTTTGAACCAGCTGCTAGTCAAAGCAGTTCTTACTAGCTTCTCATGCAAGCAGTACATCCACTAATGCATCGGCGTATCTGTGCAAGACCTCAGACCTCTTCTGAGATGTCTTCATATAACTGCAAAGAGCCACAGCCCTTTCCAGAAAATATTACCACAGCAAAGATTCTGATAAGCCGAATACCTCGTGCATTGTGGTGGGTAAAAATATAATGGAAACTGTTCCCCCAGATGCTCAAGGATTCGGATATACACATCCAGCATTTAATGGTAGCTCCGTCACAGTTATACACTGCAGGTATGGCTTATGTTCAATCTCATTTCTCTGTCTGCCCATTAGCTTCAAGTAACTTTCTGAAAGGGGTGGATTTTCTTTGAACGCTTTCATTCAAGACAAAATAAACGCTATTTCAGTATTTTTAGTCTGAGAAGCTATAAGAGCTATAGCCACTGGAAGAAGTTTTGTTTTCCATCGGTCAGCTTTATATTGCTGGCTAGTTTTCACTTTCCATTGAAAGCATCAAGGTCAGAAACTAGAGAAGCGAGCTATGAACTCGTGAGCTGCAGAACAAAAAGAAGAGAAATAATGAAGACAAACAGAAATTTACAGCCATTTTAAAAGCATGTTGGGAGGCTTTCATTGGAAACTGTATTATTCTCATTTTTGAGAGTCAGAAATTGAGTAAGCCAAACCAGAAAACGACACTCTTTTTATTAAACAGCTTTACCATTACCTGCACTTTAATACACAGTAGCCTACAGATGGGAAATATGAAGTCCCTAACATTATATTCCTTGCCCTGAGCTCCTGGCTCCTACTGGAGGACTCCTCACTTCTGCTCCCAAACAGGACAATGCACTGTTGAGACTTTGTTCAATTTTAAAGACCTTTCAACCTAACTTCCCATCCTACCAAACTGCTGTCCAGTCGTAACCTGGCAGTTGCCCAATTCAACTGCCGAGATCTGATGTTTGCTAGACTATAGATAAACAAGCCTTCCAGCCTGTGAGAAACTAGCTTTCAACACAACTGAATGACTCCAACCAGACTTCCAGATGTTGTACTCCAATTAGTGAGTTAGTGGCCCTAGTTCACTTCTGGTCAGTATCAAGCTTACTGATGATTTAAATGGAAGTTCTGTACGAGCCATTACAGAAATTGCTGGACTCAATTTTGGCCCGCATGCTCATTACTGAATAAAGATGAACAGAATATCTGTACTGTAAAAACATGGTAACTGATTTGAATTCTAAGTAAATTTCAAATACACATACACACATTTTATTTGGTATTAAATGCGACATGAATAAACATTCACCATTGTGACCCACCTTTGTAAGACACTAAGTAATGTACTTGTAACTTTTCATTAAAACATACGGACATTTTTAAATCCTTTTCTTAATACGACTGAAAGGACAACTAAAGAGTCACTTAACTTAGCAGCTCATCGTTTTTGTGCCAAAAGCCCTAACTGGAAAACTTTTCTTTTAATCGCACTACTAACCTCCACGAGCACAAGACAAACTGAATGGAACTGTGTCACTGTAATACCAACCACCAATTCACAATGAATTCACAATTGCTTACTATTCTTCTCCTAGCACGCTCCCCCCCGCTCTAAAAATCTACTGGGAAAAAAACCCAACACCATAACATTCCCCTTCCTTTTACCCCGCTTCAGCCCCTCTTCTTTTTCAGTTAGCAGCAAGATTCATGCCTGGTAGCGCAGAGGTTGTAAAAAGACATGTGCAATGACAGCAGCAAGCAATTAAGCACATTTACCATAATCAAAAGCACTTTTAAGTATGCATATACACCCATATATTAAACCTGATAGTATACCGTGCACTGCAAGTACCTCACAGCTCCCTTCAAATTTGAGTTAAAGTTTCCCATGGCTGTGTTTGCATGTTTTTTTCATTACTGTACACTACCACACCAAGCAACCACAGATGTTTTATGAGAGCATCTCGCTAGCCTACGTGGCCTACCACACACACTTTATATAAACCACTTGTGCTACGGAGAAGTTTTCATTTCTGCTCCGAAGCACGATAGTTTGATGAGGGCTGTACACAATATTGCCAAAAAGCACAGTTTGCCATGTTTAATCGCTTCCGTAATCTGCTGAAAGAAAATCTGTGTCAATGGCTGATCAGAATTTGCTGTTTTTATTAGTGTAACTGATGATGTGGCAACTCCAGAAACTCCAGAAACAGCTGCTGGAACTGTTCCTAGAAAAAATAAAGCCACAACTCCTCAGAATTCTATCTCACGGAGTATAAGTTTGGAAATTTCATAAGCTTTCAAAAGACCTTTTCCTCAGGACATTTACATGGTCTGTAAAAGAATGTCAGTAATTTAACACTTGAACTGTTTTAAACAGAATTCGAGCCCAATCCAGCACTGTTTTTTCTCCTTCAAGGAACCGCTGCACTTAGAATTATTTATTAGGAACAGAAGGAATGAAATAATTTTTACATGCATTTCCATAGAGCTAAAATATGACTGCTGTCAAGTATTGCAGAGTTTAAAGAGAAAGCACTGTTAGCCTTCTAACTTTGCAGAGGCTTAAAATTTACAGCAGAAGTAGTAATTTGCCAGCACACTGAGAAAAAAGTGACGGAATAGATTAGCTATTTGGTTTTGAATTGTGCAATTTTTTTTGTCTTTTTTTTTTTTTTTTTTTTTTTAACTC
>JACDJE010000278.1:685829-724125 GCA_016647715.1 Pavo muticus
TGACGGTCGTTTAACCCTCTGCCGCAGTGACATCACAATCACCGGGCCGTGATGTCATCGCCGACCTCACAATGAGCTGCCCTCTGGCAACGCAGCGGGCTGCCACTGCTGTCCTCCATGGAGCAGCTGCCGCCATGACCCAGGCTTCTCCCTTGACCCGAGCCACGGCCTCCCAGGCCTCCCTTACTCGAGGACAGCACCCAAGGCAGGCGGGGCCTGTTGCCGAAAGAGCAACCGCTTCCCCCAGCAGGGAGCGGCCCAGGACTGTCGCCGGGACTCCGGGAGGCCTCAGGCACGTGGAGCCGGGCCCCGGTCCCCGACGGCAGCTGGCTGAGCAATGGAAGGGCAGGCAGGGCACGCGCGCAGGCTGCTCGTGCTGGCTGTGGCTGGGGTGGAGTTCCTTCTCTTTGCGGTGGCTCTTACGGTGCTGTGCTTCGCAGCTCTGATGAACGCATCATCCCGACTGGGGACTGGGCTCGTGCCCGGTGCCTGCAGCCTGTAAGCGCGCGGAGTCGGAGTCCACGCCGAGGTCTCTGTCTTAATTCTGCACAGAATCAGGTGCTTGGCGGTCCTTTGCAAAGCCAGCACGCCCCCAAACGGAAGCGTGGCTGCTCACACACAGCCGTGGACAGAACTGTTTCCCTTTGCAGTTTTTAATTGCTCGCTCCATGTCAAGATTGCAGTGAGAGCAATAGACACTGTAAACCTTGCTTGAGGATTGGAGGATTTCTCTGGTTGTGTAGCGCTGCAGACACTGTGCAATTACAGGCCGGAAAAGGAAAATTCTGGAGCTTGAGGCAACAGCTGATCGCCCTTATCCTTGTCCCCTTTCCCATGTAGCTCTTTTAACCTTATGCATCAGGTGAAGCAGACATTCTGCAGTTTTACTCACCATCCCAGGCTGAACAACATCATTTCTGTCATCGTTGCTCAGCTCAAAAGATGAGGAGAGCTCCCATTACGGAATGACTGCTGCTGGACCTGGAGCTTCGGCTCTGTGCCTAAGGAAACTTCCAAAATAAAGGTTTTAAAAAGGTTTCGATTTTATACTTCGTGAGCTCACGAAACCTATTGCTTACAGTTTGATTTTAACCGAATGGGGAGGAAGTCACTTCGTTTTCTAAATAATCATCTTCTGAAACATTTTCCAAGCTTGTTTTTCTTAGCTGTTGCCTGCAGCTGTTTGTGTTTCCGACCACAGCTCAGGTAGCCGTGAACACCAAGCAGTTGTTTACTAAGAGGTAACTTCCATTCCCAGGAGGCAGCATGCATTTTCTCCTCAGTCCTGCCTGCTGTTTTTCCCTTGCTTTCTCACTACCTCTGGTGCCTTCAGAAAAGACCTGTGGTTTCATTCTGTTAGGCGTGAAAAAAGCGTTAAAACTTTAATTTTTGTTTGTTTGTTTGTTTTCTAAACAAACAGAAAGAAAGTGAAAAGCAGGAAAAAACCACTGTATTTTCCTCTTCTTTCTCAAGAACTCTAATCTTCACATTTTTGCTTCCCTTTACCTCTCTGCAACCTTCACCCTCTCTCTCTGTAATTCCTTACCTCCTACTCTGCCTCAGGCATAGGTGTCAAAATGCAATAGAAAGAAAGAAGAGTTTCCTAATTCTAATGCAGTTCTAACTTTCAAGATTCTCTGGTGGCAAGGGAGATAATCACCCAATCAAATACCTGCATTGCTGTCATTCCAAAACACTTCCACGTCTTACTTCTCGATCACACTGGCAACAAACGCCCGCATTGTCCATTGGGAGCGGAAACTTGTTCTGTTCTGTTTTGTCCTGTTCCCACCATGACAGCAATGCCAGATCTCCTGTCACTGAATTACGCTGACCCTCCTCCAACAGCGACTGCTCGTTCCTCTCACGCAGAAATAAGCTAAACGAATGCATCCTACTCACACAGCTTTCCCCTGTACCAACGCAGTTTACAGGAATGCCACATACACTGCAGAAGTTCCTTCTGGACACTAGTAGCTATTCGTTCCTTTAAATACCAGGAACAAATGTGCAACAGAGTTAATGAAAATAAGGGTCAACGCTATGAACGGTGCCAACTGATGTTACCTGAAAAAGGCAATTCTCGAGCTATTTGATCTTGCAGTAAATTGGTGAACAACAAATTGAATTCTACCACCCTAAAATCTTGTAGGAATCTACCATTTAAGAAGCAGCATCGTTTCTTAACTAATAGCAGAAGACTGCCTTTGTGAGAATTAAAATCAGAAACACGTGAACATAACATAACCAAGTTTCTAAGGCTTTACAGAGTACTACTGTAAATCCAGATAAGATGAAGCCAACAGGTTTGTTTGGCTTTAAACAAGCCATTTAAACGTAACTTAAACTTCTTTCTGCAATAATTGCCATCGTGTCTATTTGATGCAGTCGAACGGGCGCGCTGTATAAAGCTGATTTTTATACGTTAATATCACCCCTTACCAAATTCGGTTCTACTGCGATTACTTTATTCATGCTCACACACTGCCATGCCACCTTCGTCAGAGAAAGAGAAATATTTCTTAACAGCAAGACAAGCCCTAAAAAGCTTCCCAGGAAGTTAAATACCCACAGGATTATCCCGGCGAAGAAAAGTCTATGGCTTCCTTCTGCAGTAGATAATACACTGGAGATGCTTTATGAGAAGCTGGATAAGTGGGGAAAAAATTGTTATATCTGCAGACAGCAGGTCTCCACCAGAAAGATGCGGCTCTTACTCTTCGCCAGCCTGAGCTGCTGTCCCTCTTAACGGGTTGATGGCAAGGATTTCAGTCTGCACTACAGACTGTCTTAAAGCGATGTGTTTTACACGGTGCCTAACTTTTTGTCTCTGGAAAGTCCTGACGCAAGTTCAGGCTCTTCCTTCAGGAGCCTCTCATAGAACTAACTTCTGGTTTTTTCTTGGTACAGGGTGACAGCTGAGCTGTGAGAAATAAAACCATCACCGGTGTCTTCACTGAAACCTGTCCATCTTCTCTACGCAAGCTACTAAAATCGTTCTGCTGAAGAACGGTTTGGCCGTTCCCCATTCAACTAGTGTTTCTTACTCCAATCCCTCCCATAAGAGCACCTCTCTTTAGTAACTGACGTCGCTCAGTTAGCGCTTCCAAATCTACCAGCAAACTCCTGGCTTCAGTAAGGAATGAAATGCTCTTCTTTGGAATTTCATTAGCGTGCTTCAGTGTGAAGCTGCTTACATTTGGCCTCGTTTGGCAGTCGCAAGAACCAAAGGCTTGTAATCAGCTGGACAGCTGCATTTGACGCAGCATTAAACTACAAGCTTTCTGATGAACAGGTTACCTCCCCCTAAATTCCTGAGCTGCAGATCAGCCCCTCGGAGCTGTTCTGTGCTTGGAATGTACGGCTTACTTGGAACAAATCTGGGAGCTCTTAGATAAGCACCGGTTCTAGTTCTCCTGCAAATGATGGAGGGTGACTTTAATGAGTTAGCCTGCAACAGCGCTCGTGCCTGCCGGAGCTGGTCCAGCACGTACAGCAGAACGGCCAGGTTTAAAGGTGCACAGCAGGTAACTGTGGCCGTGCCAGGCTCATCACATGCAGTGACTGACTAGCAAACCCTGACAGCAACCGAAACGCACCACACTACAGCATGCTACTCATTCGAGAGAGCGTGAAAGCAGTACTAAACCCTCTAAAAGCGAGGCGAGGAGAGGCTCTGAGACGCTGATGCGCCGTTCTCAGCTTCTCCACCTGCAGGGAAACGGGCCCGGCCCGCATGAGCCGCGCCAAGGTGCGGCGGAACTGGAGGCTGGGACACGCGGCGACGGGCGCGCGGAGGCACCGCGGCAGCGCCTCCCACCCGGGCAGCCGGGCCGGGCCGGGACAGCCTTTCCCTTCCCTCCACGGCCCATCTCTGCCCTGTTTGTCCCGCTCACCTCGTTGTTGAGGTTCAGCACCGGAGCCATGGTGCCGTCCCCACGCCTCTTCACCGGCACGGCAAAGCAAAACTGCGCGCATGCGCCTCTCGCTCCGCGGCGGGGCCGCTCCAGGCTGAAGCTCTATGGTTGGAGCCGCTCTAGGCGGCATCTCGCAGGCCGCGGTCCTCCGGCCGCGCCTAGGCGTACGGTTGCTGGCTGGCAACTTCCGGTCGCGCTCTCCGGCCGGCCGGTGCAGGTCGTGCGCATGCGGCGGGTGGGCGGCGGGTTTCCTGGTGCGGCGTCGGGGGCCCCTTGGAGCGCCGGGTCTTATTTCCAAACGCGTGGGGTGGTGTATATGGCCAGTCCTTTATTCCAACCTTCTGGATGTATTCCTGCTTTAATACGGAATCTGGAGCGGTAAAGCCGGTCCCCATCAGTACACAGAACAGTGCTGTGTCCCAGGGCCTTCCTTCCCGTACAAGAATTTGTGTGCTCCTACTTGTTTTCCCAGCCTGTATTTAATTGATCCCAAGCCATCAGAGACAGTTCTCTCCCCCTCAGCTCGGTGCGATTTCTCCCCCAGTGTCCCATTTCCCTGCAGTTTGCACCCTGCTTTCGGTCCAGCGGGGGCGGAGCCCTCCCTGGGCTCTTCCGGGCCCCCCCTACCTCTTGCTGAGGGCATCTCTGGGTGCTCGGGCCCTGCTCTGGTGCAGCAACGGTAGCAGCTGCTGTTCTTCCTTGCTGTCTCTGTTCCTCCGTCGGTTTTCCCGTATCGCTCNCTTGCAGCTTTTTTATATGGCTTCCCAATAATGACACTAGATTGATTTCAGTGACATTTAAGAGACAGTACGATAATCTTCAATTACGTATTTAAGAAGCCTGGAATTTGCAGATCCTGGCCAAGCCAGACCTCTGCCAACAGCTTCAATTTCAGCCACAGAACATCCCAGGCACCTGTCCTCCTTCCCAAAGGATATTAAGTGTTTGTACTAAGATCAAGATCAATTTTGAAGTGATCAAACTACAGCTACTCGGGTTGCCCAAGAGAGATGGTCTGTCTGACACAACCTGACCATACCAGCAAGTAGCCCCAAACTCTGCCAGAACTGGTGTCCACCATCTGAGGAACAGACTGGGTTTTGTACCACTTACTGGCACTGAAAAGCCAAAAGTTACAGAACGTGTTCACTGTGAAGGAGTCAGAGACAACTGCTTCTGCTTAAAGAGAGCGGCTTGGCCTGCATGCTAGACGACGACGGTGCCGGAACAAACAAGACGCATGAGCCAGAGACAAAATATTACAATGGAACTCATCTGCAGACCTGCGAGGAGAATTTCTTCAGAGTAAATACTCCTGAGTTCCAGTATTTCCTTTGAGGGAGCTCATGTATTTTATGCTAACTGTTGGATAAGCAGCCTTTGGAGCACTGCCGAGACCTTTTCCTAAGGCAATACTCCCACTGGCTAACTTTCTGACCAGGCTCCCCTTAACACATACAGTCGACCTTTTCCTAAGCAGAAGCCTAGCATCTGTTCGTATCCGTGATTGGCGCGCTCTGCTGGTGACCGAGATCACAGGATTCAACTCAGCTCAGACTGAGGAACAGGACACCACAGGGCAACTTTCTCGACTACCACAATGTTTTTCTGACGGCTAAGCTGCTACACAAAAACGCAGCATTTTCTTCATCAGACAGACACACGCCTCGAAAGAGAGCACGGTATTTGGAATTACGAGCAATAAGCCATCTCACAGGCCAGCGCAATACCAGACAGCCAGTCACATACCGCAGCTCATGCCTCGCTTCCCCTTTAGTCAGCTACAAAGTCAGCATGCGGGAATATGAAGTTGCACTAAGGGAGCTCCTAGATCCACCACATAGCCCAGAGGACAGCACGCAAAACGGATCTTTGAGGGCAGCTATTTTATTTCAAAGAGAAGCTTGGATAACCGCACTGGGCGGGCTGCCCAGTATTTGGGGCTGCTTTGAATACCATAACGCCTAACAGCACTCAGTCATCGTTATTTTGAAAGCTTCAGTCTAAAGTTCTTTTTTATCACTAGTAAGAAGGTCCAGGAATGTACTTTAAAGTATCACAACGTTCCTTAGGTAACATCAGCTGCTGGGACAAAACAAACTAAAAAACCGAATGCTCACATCAGTTTGCTTGACAGTGAAAACTGACTTCTAAAAAAAAGAAGAAGCTGGAAAGCTGCAGGAAATACAGCTCCTGAAAATTACACTCTGCTTTATTGATGAAGCTTGCTTTAAGACTTCTTCCACTGTGGGTGAGAGACCACGTTTTTCAGCCCCCTTAAGATGCTGCTGTTCACATTTTCCAAAGATCAATACAGATTTTAAAAAAGCATGACAGTAAACTGCTAAGATTCTTCTTTCACACTGGTTTGTAACTACTCTTCAGTATACTACCCACTGCCAAGGGTAGACAGATCTAAGGGCTCCTCTGGCCCTGAGGGCTCTTGGAACCCCTTAGTGGTCACGCTCCTATAATGCTGATCAGTAGTTACTTTCAGTAAAATAGACACCTGTCAGGCAAGGCAGCTGCACATCATACAATCATCCCACTTCGGTTTGCTGGTCGAACGCTCTCCCAGTTGCTTATTTCGCAGAAATGCCGCGGCCTAAACCAAGCCACTCCCCTGACAGTGAGCAGCCTGCTGTGCTGGAAGGGGCACAGCCCATCTCCTCCCACCCACTGCTCCCCTCCCAGCCACCCAGCCCCAGACTCACGCTGCAGCCACTCTCTGCTAGCTTCACCCAGCACCAGCAAACCACCTCAGCAAGAAGTATGCTCTGCTCAGAGGCAGGAAGGCCGGGGCGGGCAGGACATGCAGCTGGAAGAGGGGAGCAAGGAGAGCGAGCAGCTTCCAGTCCTGAAGCAGCGAGTCCAGCAGCCCTGACACCGGTCTGAGAATTGCACACTTGGGGCACATCGCACACGTTACAGACGTTACACTGAACAGCAAAGCAATTCTTCACAAAGAGCCTCAAATTAAAGACCTCTCAGTGTTAAAAGCTGTCCCAGTTACTACAGTCTAAAACGCGAAGAAGGAAAAACCAGTGAAATATTGAATTACTCGCCTCCAATGTCATCTCATGTCAATGGAAACAAGCAGAGGTAAATCACACCTGGGTGATGTGGCAGCCAAACGCTGAAGACTGAAAGTAAGGCAGAGCTTAAGTAACAGCAAATAAATACCCTGCAGTAGTCTCAAACTGCATTTTATCTGGAATGTCTCTGCAGAAACGGTGACTATTCAATGACAGAACTGCCTTTTCCCTCAAAGCACGTTTTAAATTGACATTTATATACAACAAAGATGATTGCTGGCCTGGAGCATCTCCTGTACAAGGAAAGGCTGGGAGACCTGGGGTTGTTCAGCTTGGAGAAGCAAAGGCTGAGAGAGGATCTGATCAATGTTTATGAATAGCTAAAGTGCAGGTGGCAATTCGATGAGGCCAGACTCTCTTCGGTGGTGTGCAGAGATAGGTCAAGGAGCCTAGCCACACAACCAGATTACCTTCTGAACACGTCATTTCCAGTCTAGATAACCCAAAAGTCAACAGTTGTCAACCAAAGAAGTACGAGAACTCGAGTGCTGCCACACAGAACATCACAGCTCAAAGTTCTGGGACCCAGAAAACTGCTGAGTGGAATTCACCACTTTGAGCCTGACTGTTTGGTTTCTCCATGCAGAATCTTTTAATCCGCACTTCAGTTAGTAGACTGAAAAACTGCTGTGCGTGCATATTACCGTCAAGATGAACTTTTATACTGACCCTGCCTTCAAGCAAAAAAGGAACGCTTTAAACGGAGGATAAGCATTTATCTAGACATCAGCTTTCACTGTTTAAAACAACACAGCTTTAAAAGTCAGTTTATGTGACTCATAGGAACAGCTCTGAGTTCTGAGAAGATTTAAATACGCTTCACAAAATACAATGACTTCTTAACATACAACTTTGGCCCTTAAAGCACTCGTGAACATTACAACTACACGTTTTAAAGGCATTCACACACAGATCATTTACACAAGCTCACGTGATTTCTGAGGCTTACTTCTGTGAAGTAGTTGTAACCAACAGTGAATTCCAAGAAGAGAAAAAAGGAGAGCAGAGCAATAACTCCATCTGCAGACTGTGACTGTGCAGAAGTGAAAAAAGGCACACCCGATGGTTTCCATTCACAAGCTCCTGCTCATACTGCCATGTACTTCTGATCCACAAAAACAGTTCTTCACGTTAAACGTGCTATCTCCCCTTAGGCTTCCCTGTCCACGGCTGTTGATGATGTGCTGCCACCTAGCACATGCTTCCAGAAAGTTCAGTTCATGTGCATTTCTTAGTAGGGAAAGCTATTCTGTGATACCTGAAAATCTTTGAAATGCTCTCTAAAATAAGAAACATACATCACACAGCAATATTTTTTAAGGACTCCTTCAGTGTGTATGCCTGTAAAATTAAAGATGAGAATACAATTACAGCCAAACGCAGACAAGCGCGGCAGGAGAACAATCATATGCAGTTGATACGTAAAAGTAACAAAACTCATCTTTTCATCTTGTTCAATTTATGCTGTTTCATTTTTTTCTAAACACACAAGAAGAAAGGGAAAAGCAGGAAAAAAACACTGTCTCTTCCTCTTCTTTCTCAAGAACTCTAATCTTCACATTTTTGCTTCCCTTTACCTTTCTGCAACCTTCACCCTCTCTCTCTAATTCCCTACCTCCTACTCTGCGTCAAAATGCAGTAGAAAAACAGAAATGGGAATCACAAAAAAATTCTTTCTTAACCTTTCCTCAGTCCTTATTCTGCAGTCACAAACTCACACTGCAATCACACAGTAATCACATTAGATTGGAAGAGCTGGCAGTTTGCTGTTCCATGGGTGCACTAATTTCTGTCTAAACGATACCTTTTAAAAGCCTCCCAAGCTCTCCTCTCCAGACTCTCTGAAATTACCAAGTGAACTCAAAGGCTGTCAGAAAGGAAGGAGACACGTTACAGTCTTTTATTTGTTTCATCTCCCTGGATAAGAAGATTTTCCTGATTCTGATGCAGTTCTAACTTTCAAGATTCTCTGGTGGCAAGGGAGATAATCACCCAATCAAATACCTGCATTGCTGTCATTCCAAAACACTTCCACGTCTTACTTCTCGATCACACTGGCAACAAACGCCCGCATTGTCCATTGGGAGCGGAAACTTGTTCTGTTCTGTTTTGTCCTGTTCCCACCATGACAGCAATGCCAGATCTCCTGTCACTGAATTACGCTGACCCTCCTCCAACAGCGACTGCTCGTTCCTCTCACGCAGAAATAAGCTAAACGAATGCATCCTACTCACACAGCTTTCCCCTGTACCAACGCAGTTTACAGGAATGCCACATACACTGCAGAAGTTCCTTCTGGACACTAGTAGCTATTCGTTCCTTTAAATACCAGGAACAAATGTGCAACAGAGTTAATGAAAATAAGGGTCAACGCTATGAACGGTGCCAACTGATGTTACCTGAAAAAGGCAATTCTCGAGCTATTTGATCTTGCAGTAAATTGGTGAACAACAAATTGAATTCTACCACCCTAAAATCTTGTAGGAATCTACCATTTAAGAAGCAGCATCGTTTCTTAACTAATAGCAGAAGACTGCCTTTGTGAGAATTAAAATCAGAAACACGTGAACATAACATAACCAAGTTTCTAAGGCTTTACAGAGTACTACTGTAAATCCAGATAAGATGAAGCCAACAGGTTTGTTTGGCTTTAAACAAGCCATTTAAACGTAACTTAAACTTCTTTCTGCAATAATTGCCATCGTGTCTATTTGATGCAGTCGAACGGGCGCGCTGTATAAAGCTGATTTTTATACGTTAATATCACCCCTTACCAAATTCGGTTCTACTGCGATTACTTTATTCATGCTCACACACTGCCATGCCACCTTCGTCAGAGAAAGAGAAATATTTCTTAACAGCAAGACAAGCCCTAAAAAGCTTCCCAGGAAGTTAAATACCCACAGGATTATCCCGGCGAAGAAAAGTCTATGGCTTCCTTCTGCAGTAGATAATACACTGGAGATGCTTTATGAGAAGCTGGATAAGTGGGGAAAAAATTGTTATATCTGCAGACAGCAGGTCTCCACCAGAAAGATGCGGCTCTTACTCTTCGCCAGCCTGAGCTGCTGTCCCTCTTAACGGGTTGATGGCAAGGATTTCAGTCTGCACTACAGACTGTCTTAAAGCGATGTGTTTTACACGGTGCCTAACTTTTTGTCTCTGGAAAGTCCTGACGCAAGTTCAGGCTCTTCCTTCAGGAGCCTCTCATAGAACTAACTTCTGGTTTTTTCTTGGTACAGGGTGACAGCTGAGCTGTGAGAAATAAAACCATCACCGGTGTCTTCACTGAAACCTGTCCATCTTCTCTACGCAAGCTACTAAAATCGTTCTGCTGAAGAACGGTTTGGCCGTTCCCCATTCAACTAGTGTTTCTTACTCCAATCCCTCCCATAAGAGCACCTCTCTTTAGTAACTGACGTCGCTCAGTTAGCGCTTCCAAATCTACCAGCAAACTCCTGGCTTCAGTAAGGAATGAAATGCTCTTCTTTGGAATTTCATTAGCGTGCTTCAGTGTGAAGCTGCTTACATTTGGCCTCGTTTGGCAGTCGCAAGAACCAAAGGCTTGTAATCAGCTGGACAGCTGCATTTGACGCAGCATTAAACTACAAGCTTTCTGATGAACAGGTTACCTCCCCCTAAATTCCTGAGCTGCAGATCAGCCCCTCGGAGCTGTTCTGTGCTTGGAATGTACGGCTTACTTGGAACAAATCTGGGAGCTCTTAGATAAGCACCGGTTCTAGTTCTCCTGCAAATGATGGAGGGTGACTTTAATGAGTTAGCCTGCAACAGCGCTCGTGCCTGCCGGAGCTGGTCCAGCACGTACAGCAGAACGGCCAGGTTTAAAGGTGCACAGCAGGTAACTGTGGCCGTGCCAGGCTCATCACATGCAGTGACTGACTAGCAAACCCTGACAGCAACCGAAACGCACCACACTACAGCATGCTACTCATTCGAGAGAGCGTGAAAGCAGTACTAAACCCTCTAAAAGCGAGGCGAGGAGAGGCTCTGAGACGCTGATGCGCCGTTCTCAGCTTCTCCACCTGCAGGGAAACGGGCCCGGCCCGCATGAGCCGCGCCAAGGTGCGGCGGAACTGGAGGCTGGGACACGCGGCGACGGGCGCGCGGAGGCACCGCGGCAGCGCCTCCCACCCGGGCAGCCGGGCCGGGCCGGGACAGCCTTTCCCTTCCCTCCACGGCCCATCTCTGCCCTGTTTGTCCCGCTCACCTCGTTGTTGAGGTTCAGCACCGGAGCCATGGTGCCGTCCCCACGCCTCTTCACCGGCACGGCAAAGCAAAACTGCGCGCATGCGCCTCTCGCTCCGCGGCGGGGCCGCTCCAGGCTGAAGCTCTATGGTTGGAGCCGCTCTAGGCGGCATCTCGCAGGCCGCGGTCCTCCGGCCGCGCCTAGGCGTACGGTTGCTGGCTGGCAACTTCCGGTCGCGCTCTCCGGCCGGCCGGTGCAGGTCGTGCGCATGCGGCGGGTGGGCGGCGGGTTTCCTGGTGCGGCGTCGGGGGCCCCTTGGAGCGCCGGGTCTTATTTCCAAACGCGTGGGGTGGTGTATATGGCCAGTCCTTTATTCCAACCTTCTGGATGTATTCCTGCTTTAATACGGAATCTGGAGCGGTAAAGCCGGTCCCCATCAGTACACAGAACAGTGCTGTGTCCCAGGGCCTTCCTTCCCGTACAAGAATTTGTGTGCTCCTACTTGTTTTCCCAGCCTGTATTTAATTGATCCCAAGCCATCAGAGACAGTTCTCTCCCCCTCAGCTCGGTGCGATTTCTCCCCCAGTGTCCCATTTCCCTGCAGTTTGCACCCTGCTTTCGGTCCAGCGGGGGCGGAGCCCTCCCTGGGCTCTTCCGGGCCCCCCCTACCTCTTGCTGAGGGCATCTCTGGGTGCTCGGGCCCTGCTCTGGTGCAGCAACGGTAGCAGCTGCTGTTCTTCCTTGCTGTCTCTGTTCCTCCGTCGGTTTTCCCGTATCGCTCCCCTCTCTTCGGCCCTGACGTCCCTGTTACACCTCGCTCATCATGATTTGCCTTCCTCAGCCTGTGTCTTTCCCAAACCTTTTTCACTTTCCAAACTCTCATCATGACGGAAACGACTAACGTTATGTTTCAGTTTCACCTCCTCCCCTCCGGAGACTTCCAGTGCCAACACTGGCATTTCGGGTTCCCTTAGCTCTCTGCAGATGAGGGCTATGGGCACTTCCAATGCCCACCCCCCTTTTGCGAGCAACGCTGTTCACCGCAGCAGTCTCCGGCCCCGGCTCTCTCTCACTGCGAGCGTTCTGCAGGGGTTGCTCTCATGCCAGCGCAGATAAACTCCCTTTTCCTTTCACCCTTTTGCCTTTTTACACCATTCCACTATTCGTACCCTCAATTACGCTTCCACATACCCTCAGTTACGCCTCCATATACCGTTAACAATTACACTGTCTTGTACCGTCCAAACAGTTTGTCCCATTCCCTTCCAAACCCACGAATCAAACGATACAGTTCTTAGTTTCCACAAACACCCAGTACTGAGTCTCGTGATTAGAACACCCAGCTGTAAAAACTGCTCCTGTGACTTCGTATATGTTCCAGGTTTCTTACTCAGTGCTCCTGTTGGAAATATCCAAATAATTCATCAGCACAGCATCTCTGAGTATGCAGATTTTATTGGCAATTGCAATGGCATACAGAAAACAGGATTGCATCTTTTATGCCCCGTTACCCGATGCTGGTCTTTTCCTGCCCTGGTTCCTCGCTGGCTGAGTACTTCAGGTTCACAGTCTTCCCGACGCTCAGCTAAGCGTACAGATACTGGCTAAACATAAATTGTTGCTAGCTAAGCATGTATTGCTAATTAATTGACTTCTAACCCCTGCTTACTCAACACTAGGCCATTATTCCTGGACACCTGCTCGTCCTTGAAGGAGATAAGTCTGGAAGGAGGATGGAGGGAAGAAACTGCTGCATGCCTCTCGATCCAAGAGGGAGACAGTTCGACCTCGTGTGGAGGCCCTGGCTACTCTGATGCTCGATAAGGCTGCTGTTCTTTTGCTAAGAGCCTCTTGGCAAAACAGAAAAGCCTTTCAAAACGCTTTTTAGTCTATAAGGCAAAAGCTGCAGCCTTAGTACTTGTTAATTACTTCATCTACCTACATGGAAAGTTTACCTGAAGGACAAGCGATGAGGACTGACAGAGACCCCCCTTTGTTGGAATAAAGAAAAGCCAGAAAGACTTACTAGTACTGATAAAGGGCAACAGATGGCAGCAGAGACCATAAAAGACTCTTGTTAGTTCTAACTGCAGAAACAACATCCCATTCCCACATTCCCCCTGGCTGATAGGTGACGTTTCTCCAGTGAGCCAAAGTACAACCCAGAATAGTCTTCTCCAGAACTTCTTTTGACACCCTTTGTCCCATAACAGCTGTTTATCCCGGCCGGTCTTAGGTATTGGGTGAAAATCCCTTGTGTTTTGCCGGGTAATGGAGTCCACCTGCTTCCGCAGGGCACGGGAACACCGAATTCCCTGGGCAAGAGTCGTAACTAACATCAGCCACGGTTGAAAGGGTTAAGCCTCTGTTAGCATCAGAATTCAGTCCCATACGCCCAGCATGCCCAATATGGGCACAGGACCATGACCAGCCAGTGAACGTGACAGGGTCAGCATAAGCAATTACAGGTATTCATCTGAAGAAGATGCCTGTCCGAAACAGTGCCACCAATGATACCACGGGGATCCCAGGGGAAAGGAGCAGGGTGAGATGAGAGGCACGGCAACAGGATCAGCATTCGTTAGCACCTGGAAAACAAGAGAGAGAACTGCCCGGCTCCAGAGGAACCAAGCTTAGAGAAAGCACAACCGGAAAGGAAGCAAGAAGAAAAAAACTTCCTGGTCCCAAATGAACCAAAGTTGGAAGGTGGGTGAAATCCAGATGGTTAATTTTGTACATTGTCTCCCGATCGTCTTGAGCCTTCCAGATGTACTTGTTAAGAGGCTCTGTGAGTAAGGGACCATGGGGCACAGTGGTTGCCAGTGGTGAAAAATATTCCAAGTCCCCAGTAACCCTCTGATTCCTTTTCAATCAACAGGATCCGATCCCCCCCTGTTAGTGGCACTTTCCACGCACACTCTGTCTCTGATTTCCTAGGGGTGTGACCAAAATCTTTCAGGACAGGGGACCTCCCTGATGCTAACATCAGAGTACCCACCTTCGCTCTCTTCATGTGCGTGCCCAGTTGCTATAGGAGGGCAGAGAAGGGTCACCAGGTTTTCTTATTTGTCTTTCTGGGCTCTCCCATCCTCCAGGCTTTCTCCTGGAGAAAAGCCACTACCTGGGGAACTAGCATTAACCTCCCTCTCAGTTACCAACTGTTCTCTAAGGGCTTGCTGAAGGAGGGCTTTTGAACGCTCTTTTCTGACTGTCCCCTAAGATCTTCTACTCGGTCCTGCGGGTATGTAACCAGCTCCTGCAAGGACCGAACAGTTTGGGTCTCTGCCGTGTGCTGTTCATTGCAGATCTCTACGGCAGCAGTGAGAGCAGCTCCTAGAGCTGCACAAATGCCTGATTTTCCCTTTCCCTCCCCCATACGAGTTTGCTCGTGGAGAGAATTTATATGATCCGCGACTCCCTCTAAGTTGGGCCAATCACTCCGTGCCCACTCCAGCTCCACGGGGAGAGTTTGGCTTTTCTAAGAGGTGGAGGAGCGGATTCCTGCCCTCGTTCCTTTTTTTCCTTTTCTTGTTAACGATCAGGCCTCAAAACGTGGAGCAATCTCTTCTTCGGGGGGGGAAACACGTATTATCTAAAACTCAACAACTTGCTCCTTACACCCCCAAAGGGTACACACGTATAATAAAAACCTCCACAGTGGAGCAATCTCCTCGGGGGGGGAAACACGTAAAATCAACAACTCAACAACTTGCTCCTTACACCCCCAAAGGGTACACACGTACTCTCTCCTACCAATAAGGCAGTAGCTGCTTCCACCTGGACACATTCGGGCTAACCTCGAGATACAGGGTCCGATAGCTTAGACAAGCATGCAGTAGGTTTTCTTTTGTCTCCCCATTCCTGTGTTAGAACTCCTAAAGCAGCTCCTTCACTGGCGGTTACAGAGAGGTGAAAAGGCTCCTTTAAGGCCGGCAGTTCTAACACTGGTGCTGTGATTAAGTCCCGTTTCAGTACTTCCACTAATTCCTTTCCCTCTCTTGTCCATTTTAATACGTCGCGTTCTCCCTCTGGTAGTTTGAGATCCAGCCTCTTTGGCTTTTTGTACATATGCTTCTATTCAGAATCTTGGGTATCCAGCGAGACCTAGAAACTTGGGCAACTCCCTCTTTGTCGCGGGCAGAGAAAGCTGCACAATGCCCTGAATTCTTTCAGGATTTGTTCTCTGTTTCCCCTCAGAAATCACACGCCCCAGGTATCTGACTTCTTTGGCCACATACTGCCCTTTGGTTTTAGACACCCTCAGCCCGTGCTCCCCAAGAAATCCAGGAGTTTACTTCTAGTCTCTTTTACTTCAGACTCCTCTGTTCCACAGATCACCAAATCATCCACGTCCTGTGCCAGCTTTACCCCTCTTCAACCTGAAACTTTTCCAAGACTGTCCCCAGCACTTGTCCAAATGAATTAGGTGATTCCGTGAACCCGTGGGGTAAAACAGTCCTCCCATATTGCTACTTTCATCCCATTTCTGGGTCCTCTCATTCAAAGGCAAAAAGATCTCAACTCTCTGAGTCTAAGTGCAGGTCCAGAAAGCGTCTTTTAGATCTCCTGCACTGAAGCATTTATGTCTGTGTGGGATCAGACTCATTAAAGTACAGGGGTTAGGAACCAGGGGCGTCGCTCCAGAACTGTTTCGTTAACTTGTCTTAGATCTTGCACCAGCCGATAGGTGCCATCTGCCTTCTGTGCTGGCAAAGCTGCAGTGTTACGGGGCGCCATACAGAGCTCCAGAAGACCGTCCTCAGCCAGTGTTTGTGTTACAGCCTTTAGACCCATTCTCCTTCCTAAAGGTATGGGATACTGGCGCTGTTTCACAGCTTCGCTCCCTCCTTGGACAGTTATTTTTAAGGGAGTAACTGTGAGTCCACCCCGGTTTCCTTCCCCTGCCCACACCTTTGCACTTCTTTCTTTGTCATCATCAGCTGTGAACACATTCACTGACACCTTTATACCTGTTGCACGAGTTCTCAGCTGCAGTCCTAGCTGAACTATTACATCTCTCCCCAGGGAATTGGTCCCTGCTTCTGGCACATACAACAACTGCCCTGTGACTCCTTTAGCTTCCCATTTTAATTCAGTTGTCTCAAAAAGTGAAACTATCATTCCCGATCCCTCTACCCCTGTCATTCTTAAGGTGTTCCCAGTGAAATTAAGTCCCAGTATTTTCTAAGCTAAAGATGACCAAGAATTCATCAAACTGTCCTGCTAACCCAATAGGATCTTTCATTAATGATTTCATTTCCCTTTTAAAATTTCTCACCTCTCCACTACTAAGTGGGGAGTTTACATATCCTGTATCTGCAGATAACACTGGAGCTTCCCTAAGAGGATACACGGAAGCGTCAGTGGGGTTGATGGTGGTACATTTAGGAAAGGGAGAATTTATAACATCCATTTTGCAGTGTTCCAGTTCTTTCTCAAGCTGGCAGAACTTTTTCTTTTCGGCATCAGCACCAGTCGCAGAGCTCGGTTCAGGTGGGCTGTTAAGGGGCTGATCCGAGCCAACTCCCTCCACTCTGTCAGCTGTCTCCAGCCTCCCTCCTGTAGTTACAGGACTTGACTCGAGGCCAGGGCGGTACGGGGGGCGACGCCGTTCCATAGAGGAAAGCAAGTGAGTTTAATCCTGGGGAGAGGTACAGGGAGCAAACAGCTTCAAGGATCCCATCTGGGGTTTCTCTGTTCTTCCTTGTCTACAGAACTTTGTCTAGCCACGGTTAGCTGCCGTGCTCCCTACATCCAACCAGCAGCATATGCGGACTCCTGCTCCAAAGCAAAACAAAGCACTAAGATAATACACAAAGGAGTTTGACTGTTTACGTGCACGTCTGAAGCCTGACAAACGCCATCCTCGTCAGACGCCTATTTTGGCCAAAATACCCATTCCCTGCAATTGGTTGTTCAGGCCATACAGCAACACGATATCTCATCATTTTCTGTTAATCCTCATCCCTGGTTCTCATATTTCTCTTCCAATTTTTCAACACATTTCCTAAAGGACTTAAGCAGGCACGTACCGTCAAGCAACCCTTTTAGCAAGACGCTCACGTACAGCATAAGAGTCCCAGACCTCGACCTCCAAGGCAGTACTTAATCCCACACGACTGTTCTTACCTCGGTCTGTGCACGGAGCTGCCAGCAATTATCAGGTCAGTCACACAACACCGCAGGGCCCGCTGTCCGTCCCCACCCCCCAGCTGTTCACGGATCTTGCCTCTTAAACACATCCTCGGGTCCGCAGCCAGCTCCGCGATGGACCACCGCCGCCAAGCCACAGGCCGCAGAAATCAGAGCGCGCGCACCGTGCTGTGCTGGGGAGGCGGAGGCTCACCGCGGGCGACGTTGTTCCCGGGTTTTGGCACCAAACGGTGAGCAACACGCTCAAGAGCAAACATTTGTAATCGGGCAAAGATCTCTGTGAAGAGCAGCTTATTCTTTACTGCAATAATGGGCGCACAGCCCCTGCTGACAAGGGAGGAATTGTGCAACTAGTCAGTGAGATCCACTGCGTTACATGCCCTGGGTCCGACGCAGGTAAACCCTCTCCTGGCACTCACTGGTTGAGCATCTCAGGCTCACAACCTTCCGATGCTATTGCTACCTTACACTTCTATCCAATGTCTGTTACCAACCCACTGTCTTTGGGTATGTTCTGTACTTTTTATGGCGACAGGAGGACAATATTTTCAACAATCATCACCACACTTGTTCCGTCCTGAACCAGACTCTCCCCTACCCTATACAATTACCTCACCTAGTGCCTGTGCCAATTCTAACTAGGTAGGAACGCCCCAGTCTCAACTTTACTCTGTTCAGGGGCTTTCTTTGTGAAAGGCAACTTATCCTATGCTACATACAGAAATACTGAAAATTTTCTGCAGAAACACAAGCTACCTCTCACACTTACGACTTATTTACGGCTTCCCTGCTCCCAACACCCCTGGTCCGCAGCCGGGGCTCTTTCCCTGCTCCGCGCTGGACGTGTCGGCCCAGGGAGTCTTCTCCGACAATCTCTCGGGGCGCACCAGAAGCGTCCCCTGGGCCGACCAGCCCCACGGCCCAGCAAAGAGCCTCCTGCCTGGCTCGCCACATTGGCGTGCGGCATCACACTCTGTAACCACAGAGCAGTTATAAAGCAGATGTGTCTACTCAGCACTGCGCACACGCCACATGCAGGGGGGTAATCCCTCCAAGCCTGTACCAGAGGTCAGGAAAGGCACATACTTGAAGAACAAGCTGCTTACATATGCATTAGATGTCCAGGAATAGGCTGGGTTATTACGATGAGCCCCCAGAATGACTGACACTCCCCCCCCCCCAAGTCTCAGTTCTGTTACACATGCATGCGTGGTATCTCTCGGTGGTTGGTTGGTGGTCTTTCTGATGAAGGCCATCGTCTTCCTCACCATGTGTGTATTCTTTGACCTGGCTTTGGCCAGTCGTCTTATCGGCTACAACACCGTCCACCAAACCGTTGCTTCTTCCTTAATTTGTGGCTTACTGTCCTAGCTACGCTAACACTGTTAGTTGGAGCAACAGGAGACCCGCTGTCTGCACTGACTGTCCAAGTCTGTAGAACAGCGTCTGTTATCGGCAGCCAGAAGCTGGCTTAGCAAGGTCAGATCTGTAGCTGCCGATTCAGCACCCCGAGAAAGCACGTAACCTTTGACCTGACATATTTTCCTTAATTCAAGTGTGGGAGTCTGCTGCCAGATAGGAGGACATCTTCCTGTCTGTGTTGGCCTTCATAAGCGCCGCCAGGCGGGAGAACCTCCGTCCGCCAGATGTGCCCTCCTGCCTGTAGAGGTCCTCAAGCAAGGAGAGGCATCTGCTCCGCTGAAGCAGCCAGGCTTGCTTCTTCCTCCTGCCACACAAGAGAAACCGTTGGGCCCTGAGGCATGGCTGTGGAGCACTGAGTCAGACAGGGCAAGGGAAAGCAGGGCCGTGGGGCTAGCCAGCTACACTGCTGGAGAAAGGGAGCTGATGCCAGGAGGGCGGCCGGGATGAAGGGGGCAAAGGAAGAAGAGCTGCTGGGGGCAGCTGACCGCTACAGAGCGCGCGCTGGCCCTGCGGCACCAGAGGTGCATCCCTCAGCACAAGCTGCTTTTTACCCAAAGGCGTGCATTCTTCTCCCGTGCTGCACCTGGGAGGCAGCGTGAGGCTGTGCCATCCCTGGATCTACCCACACTTCAAGCCTGAATGCCTCAGTACTGCTAAGGCTTGGGAATGGGCTGAAACCCGGGCAGGCCTGGGACTGGATGCATGGGATCAGGTACAAAAGGGCAATTCCTCTCCCGTATTGTCCCTTCTGCTGCTTACCGAGCCTCCAGTGGAAGGGAGAAAGCTCTGCCTGTGGCCTGAGGAGCACGGTGCAACCCTTCCCACAGAGACTTGACAAAGGCCCCGGCAAGGGTCTGGGGGAACCGCTTTTCCAGCAGGCTCAGCGCCTGCCTGCTCATCTGCTTGGCCAGCTTCACACATCCCATGTTACTGCAGATCTGTAGAGGAAGAGGGAAGCAAGCAGATTAGGAGGACTTGCCCAAGCCCCGCAGAGACTGCAGAAATGGACCGAGGGCTGGCTATGGCAGGAACATTCCCTGCCAGCAGGGGAAGCGTCTGACTGCATCTCTCCGGACACTCTTCTGCTTTTCCCTGCCTCTTTACCTCTCCTTTGAGGCTGAAGAAGATGGCCTACTCAAAGCGGTCTATGGCGGTTCCTTCCTTCTCTAGGGAGCTCCTCAGGACCTCCGCTTCCTTCAGCTTCACGAGGGCCTTGGAACAAGCACACAGACAGCAGGTGAGCATTGGTGCAGAGCCCCCAGCCAGCCCAGTCCTTCCCTGTTGCCTCCTATAGCCTCTGCCATAGCAGGGCCCGTGTCCCTCCCGGTCATGCCTGCCCTAACACAGTCCTGTGGGCTCAGAGCACGGGCACTGAGGGAGCCCTCAGGCCTCTTCCATGCTAATGCAGCTCGTGCTGGCTAGCAGGGTAACTCACCATGTAGTTGTTAGAGACGTGCAGGTAGGCAGCAGCACACTCCAGCAGATAATAGAAGGCCTGGGAAGCACTGCCCACTGCCGTGTAGTGGCGAGCCAGGGGCACAAGCACTGCTTCAGCGATGGCTTCGCACTGGCAGGAGCACTCGCCACCGTCCACGGCCCGCAGAGTTGTCTGCTCGCCCTCTGCCAGAATCCCCTCTGTGGGGTGGGTCCTAGCCCTCCTCAGGTGTTCTCCGGCAACGACCAAGGCCTCCCAGCTGCGCCAGTCGTCCTCGTCAGCAGAGCCCTGGCAGCTACCCTGCTCCAGGGGGCTGGAGACGCCAAAGCGGTGGAAGGCCACAAAGTCCCCTCCGTGGCACCTCTGGCATTTGTGCGCGTGCCTCTCCAGGAAGGCGGCACACTTGCGATGAATGTCAACCCTCTGCCTCGTGGGCCACAGCTCGTACGCCGCCTCCCACAGCAGTGGGGCGCAGAAGGCCAGGATGTCAGACTGCTGCTGCGTGGTCTCTGTGCTCACGGAGGGCCTCTCCACCCCTGCAAGGCAATGAGTCCTGGCTTCAGCCAAAGCGGAGGCCAGACCTGAAGGCCGCCCCAACTGGGGCAAAGGCCACGCTTTGATGCATGCTGCTGCTGTCTGAGCCTGGCCTGTGATCCAAGCAGTGCCTGCAAGCACAGTGGCAGAGGCACTCCCAACAGCCACTGAGAATCTCCCTCTGCACGAAGCTGGGTGAGCAGGGCCCTGGGGAGCCACAGCACTCCTGGGCCCACGCTGCAGCCACCACTTACCGCTTCCTGCCTGCCCAGAGGTGGCCAGCCCCTCTGTAGCACGTCGCATGTCTTCCGGCTTCTCGCTGTTCTTCAGCCGCTTCAGGATGTTGTCCTCCACCAGCATGTCCAGCAATGAATTAATCCAGTGCCTTACTCTAATGGGAACGATGTGAACCAGCTGCTGGATGGTAAACACTGGCCCTATGATGGCTGCAAACTTCAGAACCATCTGCTTCTGTAGATCAATCCGGTCCAGCTCAGCCAGTGCAATCTCTGCCAAGAAGAAGCAACACGTCTCTGTCTTGCCTGTCCCTGAGCCTGAGGTTGGACAAGCCGGACAGTTTCACCAGAGGAAACGGAGAAGGCTTGGGCCTCCTTTCCTCAGGATGGCACCTGCTGGGCAACCAGAGCCCATGAGGGTCAATATCTTCAAGATGGCTCTGCTCCTCTCACAGTCACTGGCCACAGGAGCC
The DNA here is from genome assembly GCA_016647715.1 of Pavo muticus. NCBI lineage: Eukaryota > Metazoa > Chordata > Aves > Galliformes > Phasianidae > Pavo > Pavo muticus. The sequence goes on from JACDJE010000278.1 coordinate 707,302, forward strand.
AGGGACACTCAGACAAACGTTCCCAACCAATCATGAGGAGGGCACGATCCTGCAGGTATGGGTGTCCTGCCGTGCGACCTACTAGATCTGCACTGGGTTCATATCCAGCAGTGCACACAGAGAGCACAGAGCACTCTCACCAGCCCAGAGCAGGGCTCTTCCTGCTTGGACTGAAGTCACCTTCCTGGCAGAGCCCTGAGGCTGAGAGGGCAACTCTGCAGCATGCAGGCACCCAGCCTCTCTCTCACCTGCACCCCTGCAAAGGAAGCTGGGGCACTGCCACAAACTGGACGAGCGCTGCTCAACCCCTCACCTTTCAAGGCCACGGGCAGTATGGGCGTCTCCAGGCTCACGTCCGGTCTGATGGCACAGATCCTTTCGCTGTCATTCCCGGTACCCGAGCTCGAGGCAGCTGTGACAGCGGGTGATGCCTTGGCTGCAGAAGATGGGTAGAGCAGGGGAGCATGAATAAAGTGCGACAAGTCATACTGTCAAAGTCCTGTGCGCTGCCTGGCCTGTGCTGAACAGGGCCAGTAAGCAGGGCAAGCTGGTCGATTCCCATAGCAAGCTTTCATTTGCATTGCCCCCCCAGCTCTCTTCTGTCTTCACACCAGCTTCAGACCAGATGCCCTGCAGTCAAAACTTCTGGGCTTCTCAGATGGAGAACGAATGTCCCGCGACAGAACGCGGTGGTGGTGCTGCCTTCGACCGCACTACCTCCAGAGCCAGGGAAGTTGCCGCTGATGCTCCAGGAGGCAAAGCCCGTGCAGGCTGCCCCTAAGCAATGGCGCTCTGCTTGGCATAGCTCTTGNCCACCTGGACACATTCGGGCTAACCTCGAGATACAGGGTCCGATAGCTTAGACAAGCATGCAGTAGGTTTTCTTTTGTCTCCCCATTCCTGTGTTAGAACTCCTAAAGCAGCTCCTTCACTGGCGGTTACAGAGAGGTGAAAAGGCTCCTTTAAGGCCGGCAGTTCTAACACTGGTGCTGTGATTAAGTCCCGTTTCAGTACTTCCACTAATTCCTTTCCCTCTCTTGTCCATTTTAATACGTCGCGTTCTCCCTCTGGTAGTTTGAGATCCAAACTCTTTGGCTTTTTGTACATATGCTTCTATTCAGAATCTTGGGTATCCAGCGAGACCTAGAAACTTGGGCAACTCCCTCTTTGTCGCGGGCAGAGAAAGCTGCACAATGCCCTGAATTCTTTCAGGATTTGTTCTCTGTTTCCCCTCAGAAATCACACGCCCCAGGTATCTGACTTCTTTGACCACATACTGCCCTTTGGTTTTAGACACCCTAAGCCCGTGCTCCCCAAGAAATCCAGGAGTTTACTTCTAGTCTCTTTTACTTCAGACTCCTCTGTTCCACAGATCACCAAATCATCCACGTCCTGTGCCAGCTTTACCCCTCTTCAACCTGAAACTTTTCCAAGACTGTCCCCAGCACTTGTCCAAATGAATTAGGTGATTCCGTGAACCCATGGGGTAAAACAGTCCTCCCATATTGCTACTTTCATCCCATTTCTGGGTCCTCTCATTCAAAGGCAAAAAGATCTCAACTCTCTGAGTCTAAGTGCAGGTCCAGAAAGCGTCTTTTAGATCTCCTGCACTGAAGCATTTATGTCTGTGTGGGATCAGACTCATTAAAGTACAGGGGTTAGGAACCAGGGGCGTCGCTCCAGAACTGTTTCGTTAACTTGTCTTAGATCTTGCACCAGCCGATAGGTGCCATCTGCCTTCTGTGCTGGCAAAGCTGCAGTGTTAAGGGGCGCCATACAGAGCTCCAGAAGACCGTCCTCAGCCAGTGTTTGTGTTACAGCCTTTAGACCCATTCTCCTTCCTAAAGGTATGGGATACTGGCGCTGTTTCACAGCTTCGCTCCCTCCTTGGACAGTTATTTTTAAGGGAGTAACTGTGAGTCCACCCCGGTTTCCTTCCCCTGCCCACACCTTTGCACTTCTTTCTTTGTCATCATCAGCTGTGAACACATTCACTGACACCTTTATACCTGTTGCACGAGTTCTCAGCTGCAGTCCTAGCTGAACTATTACATCTCTCCCCAGGGAATTGGTCCCTGCTTCTGGCACATACAACAACTGCCCTGTGACTCCTTTAGCTTCCCATTTTAATTCAGTTGTCTCAAAAAGTGAAACTATCATTCCCGATCCCTCTACCCCTGTCATTCTTAAGGTGTTCCCAGTGAAATTAAGTCCCAGTATTTTCTAAGCTAAAGATGACCAAGAATTCATCAAACTGTCCTGCTAACCCAATAGGATCTTTCATTAATGATTTCATTTCCCTTTTAAAATTTCTCACCTCTCCACTAATAAGTGGGGAGTTTACATATCCTGTATCTGCAGATAACACTGGAGCTTCCCTAAGAGGATACACGGAAGCGTCAGTGGGGTTGATGGTGGTACATTTAGGAAAGGGAGAATTTATAACGTCCCTTTTGCAGTGTTCCAGTTCTTTCTCAAGCTGGCAGAACTTTTTCTTTTCGGCATCAGCACCAGTCGCAGAGCTCGGTTCAGGTGGGCTGTTAAGGGGCTGATCCGAGCCAACTCCCTCCACTCTGTCAGCTGTCTCCAGCCTCCCTCCTGTAGTTACAGGACTTGACTCGAGGCCAGGGCGGTACGGGGGGCGACGCCGTTCCATAGAGGAAAGCAAGTGAGTTTAATCCTGGGGAGAGGTACAGGGAGCAAACAGCTTCAAGGATCCCATCTGGGGTTTCTCTGTTCTTCCTTGTCTACAGAACTTTGTCTAGCCACGGTTAGCTGCAGTGCTCCCTACATCCAACCAGCAGCATATGCGGACTCCTGCTCCAAAGCAAAACAAAGCACTAAGATAATACACAAAGGAGTTTGACTGTTTACGTGCACGTCTGAAGCCTGACAAACGCCATCCTCGTCAGACGCCTATTTTGGCCAAAATACCCATTCCCTGCAATTGGTTGTTCAGGCCATACAGCAACACGATATCTCATCATTTTCTGTTAATCCGCATCCCTGGTTCTCAAATCTCTCCTCCAGTTTTTCAGCATATTTCCTAAAGGACTTAAGCAGGCACGTACCGTCCAGCAACCCGTTTTGCAAGACGCTCGCGTACAACATAAGAGTCCCAGACCTCGACCTCCAAGGCAGTACTTAATCCCACACGACTGTTCTTACCTTGGTCTGTGCACAGAGCTGCCTCTACCTCTCACACTACGACTTACGGCTTCCCTGCTCCCAACATCCCTGGTCCACAGCCGGGGCTCTTTCCCTGCTCCGCGCTGGACGTGTCGGCCCAGGGAGTCTTCTCCGACAATCTCTCGGGGCGCACCAGAAGCGTCCCCTGGGCCGACCAGCCCCACGGCCCAGCAAAGAGCCTCCTGCCTGGCTCGCCACATTGGTGTGCGGCATCACACTCTGTAACCACAGAGCAGTTATAAAGCAGATGTGTCTACTCAGCACTGCGCACACGCCACATGCAGGGGGGTAATCCCTCCAAGCCTGTACCAGAGGTCAGGAAAGGCACATACTTGAAGAACAAGCTGCTTACATATGCATTAGATGTCCAGGAATAGGCTGGGTTATTACGATGAGCCCCCAGAATGACTGACACTCCCCCCCCCCAAGTCTCAGTTCTGTTACACATGCATGCGTGGTATCTCTCGGTGGTTGGTTGGTGGTCTTTCTGATGAAGGCCATCGTCTTCCTCACCGTGTGTGTATTCTTTGACCTGGCTTTGGCCAGTCGTCTTATCGGCTACAACGCCGTCCACCAAACCGTTGCTTCTTCCTTAATTTGTGGCTTACTGTCCTAGCTACGCTAACACTGTTAGTTGGAGCAACAGGAGACCCGCTGTCTGCACTGACTGTCCAAGTCTGTAGAACAGCGTCTGTTATCGGCAGCCAGAAGCTGGCTTAGCAAGGTCAGATCTGTAGCTGCCGATTCAGCACCCCGTGAAAGCACGTAACCTTTGACCTGACATATTTTCCTTAATTCAAGTGTGGGAGTCTGCTGCCCGATAGGAGGACATCTTCCTGTCTGTGTTGGCCTTCATAAGCGCCGCCAGGCGGGAGAACCTCCGTCCGCCAGATGTGCCCTCCTGCCTGTAGAGGTCCTCAAGCAAGGAGAGGCATCTGCTCCGCTGAAGCAGCCAGGCTTGCTTCTTCCTCCTGCCACACAAGAGAAACCGTTGGGCCCTGAGGCATGGCTGTGGAGCACTGAGTCAGACAGGGCAAGGGAAAGCAGGGCCGTGGGGCTAGCCAGCTACACTGCTGGAGGAAGGGAGCTGATGCCAGGAGGGCGGCTGGGATGAAGGGGGCAAAGGAAGAAGAGCTGCTGGGGGCAGCTGACCGCTACAGAGCGCGCACTGGCCCTGCGGCACCAGAGGTGCATCCCTCAGCACAAGCTGCTTTTTACCCAAAGGCGTGCATTCTTCTCCCGTGCTGCACCTGGGAGGCAGCGTGAGGCTGTGCCATCCCTGGCTCTACCCACACTTCATGCCTGAATGCCTCAGTTCTGCTAAGGCTTGGGAATGGGCTGAAACCCGGGCAGGCCTGGGACTGGATGCATGGGATCAGGTACAAAAGGGCAATTCCTCTCCCGTGTTGTCCCTTCTGCTGCTTACCGAGCCTCCAGTGGAAGGGAGAAGGCTCTGCCTGTGGCCTGAGGAGCACGGTGCAACCCTTCCCACAGAGACTTGACAAAGGCCCCGGCAAGGGTCTGGGGGAACCGCTTTTCCAGCAGGCTCAGCGCCTGCCTGCTCATCTGCTTGGCCAGCTTCACACATCCCATGTTACTGCAGATCTGTAGAGGAAGAGGGAAGCATGCAGATTAGGAGGACTTGCCCAAGCCCCGCAGAGACTGCAGAAATGGACCGAGGGCTGGCTATGGCAGGAACATTCCCTGCCAGCAGGGGAAGCGTCTGGCTGCATCTCTCCGGACACTCTTCTGCTTTTCCCTGCCTCTTTACCTCTCCTTTGAGGCTGAAGAAGGTGGCCTTCTCAAAGCGGTCTATGGCGGTTCCTTCCTTCTCTAGGGAGCTCCTCAGGACCTCCGCTTCCTTCAGCTTCACGAGGGCCTTGGAACAAGCACACAGACAGCAGGTGAGCATTGGTGCAGAGCCCCCAGCCAGCCCCGTCCTTCCCTGTTGCCTCCTGTGGCCTCTGCCATAGCAGGGCCCGTGTCCCTCCCGGTCATGCCTGCCCTAACACAGTCCTGTGGGCTCAGAGCACGGGCACTGAGGGAGCCCTCAGGCCTCTTCCATGCTAATGCAGCTCGTGCTGGCTAGCAGGGTAACTCACCATGTAGTTGTTAGAGACGTGCAGGTAGGCAGCAGCACACTCCAGCAGATAATAGAAGGCCTGGGAAGCACTGCCCACTGCCGTGTAGTGGCGAGCCAGGGGCACAAGCACTGCTTCAGCGATGGCTTCGCACTGGCAGGAGCACTCGCCACCGTCCTCGGCCCGCAGAGTTGTCTGCTCGCCCTCTGCCAGAATCCCCTCTGTGGGGTGGGTCCTAGCCCTCCTCAGGTGTTCTCCGGCAACGACCAAGGCCTCCCAGCTGCGCCAGTCGTCCTCGTCAGCAGAGCCCTGGCAGCTTCCCTGCTCCCGGGGGCTGGAGACGCCAAAGCGGTGGAAGGCCACAAAGTCCCCTCCGTGGCACCTCTGGCATTTGTGCGCGTGCCTCTCCAGGAAGGCGGCACACTTGCGATGAATGTCAACCCTCTGCCTCGTGGGCCACAGCTCGTACGCCGCCTCCCACAGCAGTGGGGCGCAGAAGGCCAGGATGTCAGACTGCTGCTGCGTGGTCTCTGTGCTCACGGAGGGCCTCTCCACCCCTGCAAGGCAATGAGTCCTGGCTTCAGCCAAAGCGGAGGCCAGACCTGAAGGCCGCCCCAACTGGGGCAAAGGCCACGCTTTGGTGCATGCTGCTGCTGTCTGAGCCTGGCCTGTGATCCAAGCAGTGCCTGCAAGCACAGTGGCAGAGGCACTCCCAACAGCCACTGAGAATCTCCCTCTGCACGAAGCTGGGTGAGCAGGGCCCTGGGGAGCCACAGCACTCCTGGGCCCACGCTGCAGCCACCACTTACCGCTTCCTGCCTGCCCAGAGGTGGCCAGCCCCTCTGTAGCACGTCGCATGTCTTCCGGCTTCTCGGTGTTCTTCAGCCGCTTCAGGATGTTGTCCTCCACCAGCATGTCCAGCAATGAATTAATCCAGTGCCTTACACTAATGGGAATGATGTGAACCAGCTGCTGGATGGTAAACACTGGCCCTATAATGGCTGCAAACTTCAGAACCATCTGCTTCTGTAGATCAATCCGGTCCAGCTCAGCCAGTGCAATCTCTGCCAAGAAGAAGCAACACGTCTCTGTCTTGCCTGTCCCTGAGCCTGAGGTTGGACAAGCCGGACAGTTTCACCAGAGGAAACGGAGAAGGCTTGGGCCTCCTTTCCTCAGGATGGCACCTGCTGGGCAACCAGAGCCCAGGAGGGTCAATATCTTCAAGATGGCTCTGCTCCTCTCACAGTCACAGCTCACAGGAGCCAGGGACACTCAGACAAACGTTCCCAACCAATCATGAGGAGGGTACGATCCTGCAGGTATGGGTGTCCTGCCGTGCGACCTACTAGATCTGCACTGGGTTCATATCCAGCAGTGCACACAGAGAGCACAGAGCACTCTCACCAGCCCAGAGCGGGGCTCTTCCTGCTTGGACTGAAGTCACCTTCCTGGCAGAGCCCTGAGGCTGAGAGGGCAACTCTGCAGCATGCAGGTGCCCAGCCTCTCTCTCACCTGCGCCCCTGCAAAGGAAGCTGGGACACAGCCACAAACTGGACGAGCGCTGCTCAGCCCCTCACCTTTCAAGGCCACGGGCAGTATGGGCGTCTCCAGGCTCACGTCTGGTCTGATGGCACAGATCCTTCCGCTGTCATTCCCGGTACCCGAGCTCGAGGCAGCTGTGACAGCGGGTGATGCCTTGGCTGCAGAAGATGGGTAGAGCAGGGGGAGCATGAATAAGGTGCAACAAGTCATACTGTCAAAGTCCTGTGCGCTGCCTGGCCTGTGCTGAACAGGGCCAGTAAGCAGGGCAAGCCGGTCGATTCCCATAGCAAGCTTTCATTTGCATTGCCCCCCCAGCTCTCTTCTGTCTTCACACCAGCTTCAGACCAGATGCCCTGCAGTCAAAACTTCTGGGCTTCTCAGATGGAGAACGAATGTCCCGCGACAGAACGCGGTGGTGGTGCTGCCTTCGACAGCGCTACCTCCAGAGCCAGGGAAGTTGCCACTGATGCTCCAGGAGGCAAAGCCCGTGCAGGCTGCCCCTAAGCAATGGCACTCTGCTTGGCATAGCTCTTGCGGTGGCATTCGCACCGTGCTCTTCAGTTCCCAAAGCCCTTGTGAGAACTTGAGGTTTTGGAGCAGTTTCCCGCTCCGCCAGATGGACTTTGCTCTCACAGAAGCTGAGCTGGTGTTTTCCCAAGGGAGCAGCAAGGTGCGCATCAGCCCACACCACTGCCACGGCCAGTTCTGCCCTGCTGCAGGGTCGGACTCTGCCCGGAGTCACTGGGGAGACACACGGCACGGCTGTGCGGGAGAGGATGCGCCACAGCGAAGAGCTGATGGGCAGCAAGGGTGCTTACCGATCAGGCTCTGCCAGTTGTCCTCTCCTTCGTCCGGCCTCCCGGTGTGCAACAAGAGCATGTTGTTGCAACGCAGGAAGCGCAGTAGTTCCCCTATGGCCATCAACCTGGCACTGCAGTGCTGCAGAGGAACTTCTACTTCCTCGCAGTAATATGGGATGCTAGAGCTTCTCTGGATCAGGAACCTGGACAGGAGCACAACCAACACCAGGGAAGTAAGCTGCAGCGCAGTTCCGATGGGTGGTGAGTCACTCAGACCTCGCAGGCTGACCAGCCTCTTCAGCACGGCTACACCTGGCTTCTGGAAGGGGCTTGGGTGTCTGGGGCCCCCCAAACCTACAGCGTTCCCGCGAATCCATCGGGAAAGGCTGGAGGACAACGCCCAAAGCACAGAACAGCAAGCCATGGCAACAGCAAAGGGCTGACACTCTAATGCCTCATGGCAGTTGCTCATTCTTAGCTCACACCTGCTATGGCCAGGCTTATGGGGAGGCCCATCAGCCCCGTGCTGCCTTTTTTGCGGGGCGATTCCCAGCCGTGGTCGGCGTAAGTGCAACCCCTCCGGAAGAGCTCCCCAGACTTGGGCTTACCTCGCTAGCTCCCTGGGGATGCTGCGCACTCCAAGGTCCTGGCAGGCTTTCTGCACCACGGCTGAAGCTTTCAGCCCTTCCAGATGAAGACAAGTGATTCTATCGGATGTCGTGCTGTCTGCAGCAGCTTCGAAAATGTCCTCTGTTGTGTCATGGCCCGGAGCTAAGCTCATGACCATAAGGACCGTGACACTTTGGAGCACGGGCCACACCAAAGACCAGGACTCAAGGTCAAAGAAGTGGGCGTTGTCGATGAAAAATACGCCGAATTCTCCTCCAAGCACCTGAAAAAAACCGGTGGTTCTGAGTGGAATCCGGTGGATTCTCGAGTGTCTTCCAAGGAGGACACATAGGCTTTCTCTCCCTTGAGACAAGGGGATACTCAGAAGCCTCTCCTCAGCCACCTCCCTCTCCAGGAGTTTACCAGCTTTGTTTCTGTGAGACTGTAAAGTCTCTTCTAACATCAGTTGCCCGGCAGAAGGAGGGAACTTGGGCAAAGTTCCTGAAGGGCCATGACCCAGGCGCATCGTCCTGCCGCCCCCTCAGGCTGCTCCGGCACGGAGCCCACAGCCAGCACGGTTGTTTGCCTCCTGTGAGGCAGGAGGAAGGAGACATGCTCACCTTCTGTAGCACTTGCCTACAAGTCAGGCGGAATACACTGGCCCGTTCAGTGCAACACATCTTGCAAACCTCCTCTGTGACGGGAAACTGTCCAGGAAAGACAGAGAGAAATATTGCTGCGGGTCTAGGCACACCTATCCCCCAAAGCAAGACTGCAGAGCAAAATGCCTCTGCTGTTGCCTGCGGCCAGCACCAGCCCCTCTTCGATGCCATTTCCAGGGTGCTGAACAAGACACGGGGCACATGTGTGGCACAGGAGCACCCCGTGCACAGGGAGACTCCCGGGCACAGGAATCAGACAGGTGGGGTACGAGCCCCGCAAGTCCCAGCCCTGATCTGAGCCGCTCCCAGCAGAGCATCCAGGCAGGGCGGCCTCTCGCTCTCACCTGAACTAAGAAGACCTCGTTGAGCAGGCAATAGCTGCTCTCTTCTATTGTGCCTTGGAGCACGGTCTGCAGAGTGCGCTGCCTGTCACTGCAAGTCTCACCACCCTGGAGACCCAGCGCCCTGGCCACCAGCAGACGGATGGCAAAGAAGGGCTGCTTCATGTTCTCCTCTCGCAGTTCCACAGTGATGACCCTGCAGTGCAAAAGCAGAAGGCACTGAGTTCCAGAATTGCCCACCGGTAGCTCAAGCTTGCCCAGACAGCAGTGTTTTATGGGTGAGCCGCCTGGTTCTTCCTGCAGAGGAAAGCAGGACTCTTCAGCCACACATCTCCAGGTGCTTCCTGGACAGGACCAAGCTTTCCACTCATCGTACGAGAAAGAGCCCCGAGGGGCGGCTGCAGGCCGGTCACTGGGAGGGCTGACTGCGGCCCCTGCACCTCCGCAGCCCCAGCCCGGGTCACACTACGCCTCCCCTGCAGAGGCACTCATTGGGTTAAGAAGGAAGGCCTCAGCAGGTGGCAGATCTGCGTCTGCCGCCCAGCCAGCAGTGAGGCTTTTCTGCCCCAGTGCTCCTTCTGGAAAACAGTCAGAGGGCAGGCAGTGCTTCTGAGACGGGCCACCTTGCTTCCCCTCAGCTCCAGAGCTGGAGCTCTTTCCATNCATCCTCGTCAGACGCCTATTTTGGCCAAAATACCCATTCCCTGCAATTGGTTGTTCAGGCCATACAGCAACACGATATCTCATCATTTTCTGTTGATCCTCATCCCTGGTTCTCATATTTCTCTTCCAATTTTTCAACACATTTCCTAAAGGACTTAAGCAGGCACGTACCGTCAAGCAACCCTTTTAGCAAGACGCTCACGTACAGCATAAGAGTCCCAGACCTCGACCTCCAAGGCAGTACTTAATCCCACACGACTGTTCTTACCTCGGTCTGTGCACGGAGCTGCCAGCAATTATCAGGTCAGTCACACAACACCGCAGGGCCCGCTGTCCGTCCCCACCCCCCAGCTGTTCACGGATCTTGCCTCTTAAACACATCCTCGGGTCCGCAGCCAGCTCCGCGATGGACCACCGCCGCCAAGCCACAGGCCGCAGAAATCAGAGCGCGCGCACCGTGCTGTGCTGGGGAGGCGGAGGCTCACCGCGGGCGACGTTGTTCCCGGGTTTTGGCACCAAACGGTGAGCAACACGCTCAAGAGCAAACATTTGTAATCGGGCAAAGATCTCTGTGAAGAGCAGCTTATTCTTTACTGCAATAATGGGCGCACAGCCCCTGCTGACAAGGGAGGAATTGTGCAACTAGTCAGTGAGATCCACTGCGTTACATGCCCTGGGTCCGACGCAGGTAAACCCTCTCCTGGCACTCACTGGTTGAGCATCTCAGGCTCACAACCTTCCGATGCTATTGCTACCTTACACTTCTATCCAATGTCTGTTACCAACCCACTGTCTTTGGGTATGTTCTGTACTTTTTATGGCGACAGGAGGACAATATTTTCAACAATCATCACCACACTTGTTCCGTCCTGAACCAGACTCTCCCCTACCCTATACAATTACCTCACCTAGTGCCTGTGCCAATTCTAACTAGGTAGGAACGCCCCAGTCTCAACTTTACTCTGTTCAGGGGCTTTCTTTGTGAAAGGCAACTTATCCTATGCTACATACAGAAATACTGAAAATTTTCTGCAGAAACACAAGCTACCTCTCACACTTACGACTTATTTACGGCTTCCCTGCTCCCAACACCCCTGGTCCGCAGCCGGGGCTCTTTCCCTGCTCCGCGCTGGACGTGTCGGCCCAGGGAGTCTTCTCCGACAATCTCTCGGGGCGCACCAGAAGCGTCCCCTGGGCCGANGCAGCAGGCTTTTTTGGGAGGCTGCAATGCAAGGGCTGGGCACAGCGGCACCCGGACTGCAGCGTTCCATGAACACCAGGGGACAGGCAGGGGAGGGGTGCCAGAGCGACAGCTCCAAAGTGCTTACCTGTGCCTAGCAGCCCGGCCTAAAACAGCCAGCTCGGCAAGTAAGTGGCTCTTTCCAGAGCCTGGAATGCCCACAAATGCCAGGAGGTGTGGCTCTTCCAAATGCTCATAGGCCTCCAAGCAGCATTCAAAGAGGTCAATCTCCGCCTCCCGACCTGTGCAGACCCAGAAGGAAATGAGCTGCTGCAGAATGCTGAAAAGCGGGGAGCCCCTCCAGTTCTCTCACCCATCCCGCAGCAGAGAGGGAGGGAGCGAGGAAGCGGCTGCGTGGGGCTCAGCTGTGTGCCAGGGGCAGCCCACAGCACAGCCCCCGGCACTGGGCAAAGGGAAGCAACTGGGGCTTAAGATGAATTCTCCACCTACCCAGCAAGGGACCACGGCGTGACCCCTCCATGGCAAGGCCCGTGTCATATAGTCTAGAAAGGGAAGAAGAGAAAACACGAGTCACTTAGTTGGTCAGAAGCCGGAGCACACGGAGCCTGCTGTGGAGGGGTGGAGACCCCCCTCTCGAGCAGCATGTTACCCAGAGCATGTTCCCCTGGCCAAAGCTCAAGGTGACACACTAGGACAGCCTCAAGCATAAAAGAGCCCAGCAGCCACAGCAGGACAGCCGAAGGTTGTACCCTCAAGGCCCCTCTCCAATCACTTGCACAGCTCAGAGAAAACTTACTGCTTCTCAGGGATCCCCACATATTGATAGACAGTGACGGGACTGGTAACACCTTTCATGTTTTTCCTTGGCAACTCTTTGAAGTAGTAGCTGGGCAGGCGAGAGGATGCACAGGTCTCTGCATCACAGGACACCATCCCTGGGTACGCCACCATCATGCGGGCAGCCAAATTCACCTTAAAGCCAAGGGCTGCCATAGAGAGAAAGCATACATCAGCGCAGTTGGGAAACCTTCAAGGCCAAGGGCAACCTTCCCTCCCGAGCACAAGCCAACCCAACTGCAGGGTAAGCGGACCCAAAGGGAACCGCGTGTCTCTGAGCCCATCCTCCCGCCCCAAGGCCCCAACAGCCTGCAGTGTGTCCCTGCCTCAGCCCGTACACCTCGTCCAGACCGACGTGCTGAAGCAGACCCATGCCAGCCTCACACTCCTAAGACAAAGGAGCCCTACCTGTGTGTTCAAACCTCTCGGGATGGCCAGTGAGGCCGCAGAACGCCGTCCCGCTGCTGACCCCGATAGACACTAGCCTGGCACACAGAGAGAGGGACGTGGATTCAGCAGCAGCCCTGCTGCAGTCCTGCTCACCCTGTTCCATCCCTTCCCGCCTCTCCCCTCCTCAGCACTGGGACCACACGCACCAGCATGGGTCTTGGGGACTTGGAGAGCTCGGGGCGCAACATGGTCCAGTGGCAGGGGACATAGGTAGGGCACATACAAGACCATTTGGACCCTTCCCCCAAGGCCGGATGGCTGCAACCTGCGCCAGGCTCTTCTCCTTAGCGGGAAGGCAAGCAGGTGCTGCCTGCACACCACCCACAATGGCAGTGACTGGAGGTCGAGGGACCGGGCCCAGGCCTTGGTCCTGGCCCCATTGCCCAGAGGAGCCTGCCTCTGGCACTGAGGAGCTCCATGCCCTGGTGAGGGCTCGCTCCGGCACAGTGACTGGCAGGTGGCAGTTGGGGTGACTCTGCCTGGCTGCCATGGGCTAACCTGCCACCTCTGAGACACCGCCTCCTTCCTGCCAGGGGCGAAGGAGGACAAGCCAGAGGGCACGTCTCTTGCTCATCAGTCCCCTCGTGCTGTCCCAGGCAGCACACACACCCCAGAACATGCACTCACTGGAGTTTTCTCAGCCCCGTGGAGGCCATGCGGAAGATCTGAATAGCACATTCCAAGGCATGGGCGCTCTCGCAGGCCAGCTTTCCTCCCGAAAATCCAAACACGCAGAGGAAGGTGCAGCCCTGCCAAGAAGAGGTGCAATGTGTCTTGTTTCACAATACTGACGGCCAGCAGCTGATGCATTCCACCATAGGCACCGGGGAGACCAGCGGAGCTTCAGGTCAACCCACAGCAGCAGGGCAGAGCTGCTTCCCATTCCCTTGCTGCCAAACAGACAGAGGCCACCTCCCTGGCGTGGGATGGCTGTCACGCACTCACTTTGTCAAACAGAAGAGTTTTGTTGATTTCACCCTTCTGAGGGCTGATGATTTCTGAAATCATCCTGCTGCTGTCACTGAGGCTCCTGCTGAGCTCCACTACGCTGATCTTGTCAGCAAACTGCAGCTGGACAAAGAGGCTGGTGACAGGCCGTAGCTCAGAGCACAGCTGCAGTGGCACGTCATCATAAAGCTGCAAGAGAAGAGCACAACAGCTTTGCCAGCCTGCTCTCCCGGGAGCTTCTCTGGGCCCACAGCAGACACCAAGGGAGAGCAGGCGAGCTGGCAACACGAGGTACTTCTGGAGGACGGGGAAGTCCTCCCAGGTACTGAGTCCTGGCACAAAGCTACTCTGGCAACACTCTGTCCTGTGACACGTGCGGACACGAGGGGAGACCCTCTGCCATCCTCTAGGCACCTGAGCGGGATCCTGTCCCCCTTGCTCCCGCCCCCATGCCTGCGCAACCTTCGAAACAACAGCCATGCAAAAGACAGAGGGAAGTCCGCCTCCCACCACCCGTGTCTCTCAGAGGAGCAGCACAAACGGACAGCTTCTGGGCACGACTGGCCCCAGCAGCCCTGGCATCTCTTCTCCTCGGGCTCTCGCCTCAGACTGCACTTTCTTTTGGCTGACCGTTTTCCCGAGAGCTCCACACCATCTTCTGCCCTCCCTACACGCAGCCGCCAGCAGTGGTGGCCATACCTTCCGGACAACAGCAGTCGATAAGTGCTTCTCCAGCCTCGTTTCCACTTCAGAATCAGAAGACATCATAAGAGTCGGCCTTCGGAGGCCTAAGGAAAGGAAACGCAGGCCGTCACTGGCAGGGCAGGACTGCAGGGGCTTGGGAAGCTGGACACGGCAAGGGAAAGATTCTCCTGCGCTTGCTCCTGTTCCTGTCTGTGAAGCAGGCAGGCCCCACCTTTCCAGCCACTCACAGGACAAGGAACTCACCCAGCGCTTCCCAGTGCACCACACCGCAGTATCTTTTCAGCAGGCCTAAAGCATCTTGCCATTCTGGGCGAGCTAAGCGCCTCATTCCCACAACCTGAAGACACACAGGAGGAAAGGAATGCCACTGGCCTCCCCAGAAGCCCCAGGGCACAGGGCCTGCCTCTCCACTCTCACTTCCCAGAGAAGAGCAAGCCCACCTCTCTGGACTTTCAGCTGAGGTGCAAGGCCAACAGCTTCGGCTCTCTGCCTATGCTTACGGTTACAGCTGTGGCCACATTAGCCTCTCAGCTGCCTCCCCACCCAAGTGCAGGTCTTCCAAAGGGTTCGAGGCCACCCCATCCACCCACCTTCATGGCCCTTTTGCCAGCAAGAGGCTTGGCCCTGATTCTTCGCCTGTCACACAGCTCCCAGCAGGTTGGTGACAGCATAACTTCACGTGCAGCTGAAAGGTTTTGGGCCTCGATAACTTCATCCAGGGCCTGGCTGCAGATGAAGAAGTGCTGATGATCCCCGCCTCTGACAGACATGAAGGAGATCGCCCCGGCGGAGATCCCTGGGGAGAGAGAGACCGGCAGTGTTAACACAGGGAACCTTTGGAACTCGGTGGCCCCCAGCTGCACAGGAGCTCAGCTGACACCCAGCTTGGAGACAGGCACCAGGGAGGGGAAGGGCCTCGTGTGTCCTTCTCGGGGCAATACCGACACATGTCCCAGAAGCGGGCGTCTACAGAGAGGCAAACAAAGTCAACACTGACATTGTGTTGGCACTGCCGGGCGTCTCAGCCGATGGCCTACAGCGCAAGCCCAGCAGAGCAGCAGCTTTGAGCAGCGTCTGCTCCGTTTACGTGAAGGCGGGTTGCAAGTGTCTGCCCGAGGCAAGACAAGAGCCTTCCAGAGAGCTGGGGAAGGGGGACCTCGAGGGGAAGAGAAGGGAAGAAAAGCAAACGGGGAGACCCAGAGAGGGGAGGATAGAAGAGGTCCTGTGGCAGTCCCAGGTGAAGTCCCCGCCCACAGTCCGCTGCCCAGGCATGCTGTCTGTGGTGTGAGGAGAGCCTGCAAAAGCCCGGCTTAAAGCCATTAGGCAAAGCAGTTCCCCTTTGCTCGCCATGAAAAGCACCAACCCTTGGCTATTCGGCTCCTGGATGTTGAGGAAGCATCCTAGAGGTGACACGTCCCTTATCCAAGGGGCAGGCAGGACAAAGGTGCCTGTCTGGGGACCGGGTGTGGGATCTACATCCCAGTGGGGCCAGACGTTGGGGCCCCCACAGACAGAGCGGGCTGTGCTCTGGGACCCTCGCTGGGAGCAAGGGGCCTGTGCTACAGCTGATGCGAGGCAGACAGGGAAGGAGCCCAGGACTTCCCCACCCTCACCGCCTCCTGCTTGCCCTGCAAATGCTGGCAGGGAAGGCTATCCATCGGCTCTGGAGAGTACCAGGGCTGTGCACGTGGCACAGCTCACCCATCTGTGCCCGTACCTATCTTCAGGTGGAGCTTGCGACCCACATGCGTGTAACGAGTGCCATACTTCTTCTGGATTTTCCTGCAGCACTGCAGCGCCAGGTTGATGGCCGTAGGCAGCTGAAGCCGTGTTGCTCTCCACAGCACCAGCACAGCATCCCCTGGGGAAAGCAAGGGGAAGGTGAAGGCTCTCCCGAGGGCTGACTCTCCCCAAGTTGCGCCCAGCCGCAGGGACAGCAACAAGCAGCTGGCAGGTGTGCCAAGGAAGATGGCACTGTGGGAGGGCATCATCCTGAAGGACCTCTGGGGCAGCCTGGCCTCAGGGATCCCTCCCATCTGCTGGGCCAGCCACAGCGACATCCAGGGCAGCAGAGCAAGAGGGTGGGTGGCGGGGGACAACAGTGAGGCCGACATCCTCCACTGGACACTAGCCCTCAGCACTCAAAGACAGGGCTCCCTCGCCCTCCCCGCTTCTCCCAAGCTGCCCCACGCCTCAGTACTGCTGTAGAAGGCCTGCTCAAAGCTGGAAACAAAGCAGTTCCCCTTCGCTCTCCGCAAAAAGCGGGGTAGAATCCAGGAGGCTCCCACGGGAGATGCTGCGCGTCAGCAGGACGCTGACTCTGCCTCCTCCTAAGGACACACCTGCAAACTTCAGGATGTCTCCTCCAAAAGCCAGCACCTCTGCAGACAAAGAGAAGGAAAAGCAGAGTTACAGGGATGCCTTCTTCCAGGAGCCATGGGAAGAGCCACTGTGCCCGGAGAGGAGCACTGTGGCGGTGCAGGACCAGGGCATGGCTCCAGAAAGCCCTGCTCCCAGCACCGCTGTGGCCACAGCCCTGGAAGCCGCACAGCCAGCAGGGAGGCAGCGCCGTGAGATACGGTGCACAGCGTGGTGGAAGCAGGAGGGTGCCTCTGGAGAGCATCTGCCCCAGCTCTGCGCACCCCTCCACTCAAGCAGAGCCACCCAGAGCCGCTTGCCCGGGGCCACATCCGCAGGCCTTGTGAAGACCTCCGAGTGGGTAGACCCCCCAGCCTCCCTGGGCAACCTGTGCCGCAGCTCGGCCAGCCTCACCGCAGAGGCCTCTCCTTCTGCCCA